>JAFLJL010013753.1:22500-25000 GCA_018398815.1 Conus ventricosus | reverse complement strand
AAGTATGGTGTGTGTGTGTGTGTGTGTGTGTGTGTGTGTGTGTGTGTGTGTGTGTGTGTGTGTGGTGTGAGTGAGTGAGTGTGTGTGGTGGTGTGTGTGTGTGTGTGTGTGAGTGTGTGTGTGTGTGAGTGTGTGTGTGTGTGTGTGTGTGTGTGTGTGTGTGTTGTGTGTGTGTGTGTGTGTGTGTAGTAGTAGTAGTACTTTCATTTTTACGTCTTTTCACAAAATTGTGTGATATTAGACGAGAGAGAGAGAGAGAGAGAGAGAGAGAGAGAGAGAGAGAGAGAGAGAGAGAGAGAGAGAGAGAGAAAGGGTATGTGTGTGATGCATAGGTGTGTGGAAGTGCACGCAAAACATGGAATAATATTACTACTTATAACATTATAGCAAATATATAACAGGACTACATATTAAACAAAAGGTAACTTTGAAAGCAAAATCAATATCAGAAAAAACATCAGTCACTGTCATGCCTAATAAACATGGTAAGTATGCCTTAAGAGTCACACAATCAAATATAACGTGGGCTCTCGACACGTTTGCCTTACCACATATGCATTTTGTTCCTGCACTATGTTTCGTTCTGAATGCGTCAAGTTTCAGTCTATAAAATACTGAAACAAAGTTTCTGTACTGATACATATCACGAACCTGCAGGTGTTCAATGCCTTCAACCTGATTAAAGCTGAGAACATGGCTATTTCGAGCATTAACCCGCAAATAGGGGATGTTCTGGTTGTTTCTAAAAACGTCCCAAGCCACTTGTTTTAAAACTTGATGACACTCTTGTAAAGTCAAGGGGACAGAAAGTGACTGTGAACTCATTTCAGTTTTGGCTCCTTTTTTGGCAGATCTGTCAGCAAATTCATTGCCCCAAATTCCACAGTGGGAAGGGACCCAGAAAAAAGTTAAATCGGTCCCTTTGCACATCAAAATATGAATTAAATGACATATTTCCTTTAAAACAAAGTTTTCAGAATTAGAGCTGAAAAACCTGATAGATTGTAGTACTGACATTGAGTCGAAAACATAACAATACTTGCAAGATTGATTGCGGTAAATCAATTAAATATATCAAAAGCCATTAGTATAGCTATCATTTCGGCGACTAAGATAGATCGATTTTTCCTATTGAATACGCTTTATCTACTTTAAGTGATGGAATAACAAAAGCGGATCCAGCGTTTTTGTTATTTGTCAATGATCCATCAGTATATACCTTAAGATGGTTAGGATACTTGCTTTGCATAGCATCTTTGCTGAATATGACAAGATATGCGGATGATCAGCTTTTTTAGCATCAGTGTGATTAAGGTCAAATTTTGCCCTGTTTCTTTCCCAGCTTGGGATTGGATCAGTATGAGAAATCTTTGCCAAAGAGTCGGGGTCAAATCAGTTTCTGCAACAAATGGGCAGAGTACGAGCCAACAGTAGACAAGCAGGAAATGTTTTTCGCTCGTTTGGGGTAATCAGTAGATGGATTTAAAGCGATTTCTGTTTCATTTACACCTTTCAAAGCTGTACATTTCACAACATATTTTGCCAAAGTGAGTGTTCTGTATTCGTTTAAAGGCAAAACATCAATTTCCGAATATGTCCCCTACTGTAGAAGCATGTACAGGGATTCCCAAGCATAATTAAAAGCCTTGCTATCACACTTTGCAGTTTTTGCAACAAATATTTAGGAGCACAAAAGAAAGCTTCTTGAGCATACGATAGCTTAGAACGAACGAGTGATATTGCCAGATGTTTCAATGTTTTTACATCCTGGCACCAGCTTGCTTGCTTAAGATTTTCAAAAAATTCAAACTTTTCCTAGCCTGGTTTAAGAGATAATCAATGTGAACTTTCCATGTCAATTTAGATGTGAAGTAAACTCCTAAGAATTTTACTGAGTGGACATACTGAAGTGTTATTCTATCAAGTCTAAAAGACGGCAGATCAACAGGATCATCACCATTATTAAATAACACTATATACGTTTTTTCATGCGAAAGTTTCAGTCCATTTTCAAACAAGTACTTACTAGATTATTTAGCTCTGCCTGATATATTTTTTTGTAATAGCTGATTGATCTTTTTGGCGTGTTTTTTCTTAGACTAGCATTTATCCACATACACAGATGTGTGTGTGTGTGTGAGTGTGTGTGTGTGTGTGTGTGTGTGTGTGTGTGTGTGTGTGTGTGTGTGTGTGTGTGTGTGTGTGTGTGTGTGAGTATGTGTGTGAGTGTGTGTGTGGTGTGTGTGTGTCTGTGTGATTGTGTGTGTCTGTGTGTGTCTCTCTGTCTGTCTCTGTCTGTGTGTGTGTGCGTGTGTGGTGTGGTGTGTGTGTGTGTGTGTGTGTGTGTGTGTGTGTGTGTGTGTGTCTGTGTGTGTCTCTGTCTCTGTCTCTCTCTCTCTCTCTCTCTCTCTCTCTCTCTCTCTCTCTCTCTCTCTCTCTCCTCCCCTCTCTCTCTGTGTGTGTGTGTGTGTGTGTGTGTGTGTGTGTCTGTGTGTCTGTG
>JAFLJL010013753.1:12500-17500 GCA_018398815.1 Conus ventricosus | reverse complement strand
CTCTCACTCACGCATTACTTTATGCCCTCACTCCGTGTCCAAGGGCCAGTACCATTGGTCAGTATTTTTACCGCCTGATACCCGAAGTTATCTCCCTCTAATTCCATTGGATATTCAAATCATGACAGTCACGCCTACACGCCTTACTCTCTGTGGTGGTCATTGGTCATTTAATTGATTAGCTAGATTTCACCCCCACCACGCACTACCTTCCCCCCTTTCCTACTAACTGGCGCCGTGTGGCTTAACGTGTGGGCACTGGTCATGTAAATTGGCTAGATGAGCCTGAGCCAGGCGCTACGACTCGTCTCGCTAGACATCGAGGCGTCGGTCAAAGCTGCTTAGTCCGCCTGGCCGGACAGACCGTCTCTGTGAGCCTCTCCCCTATGCTTAATTGGCTGGATCCGAACCATGGGCCCGTCTATCTGGCGCCTAGAATGTTGAGTTGAAGCTATGTCCGAACAAATTGGCTGGCGACTCCACGAGTTGGGTTGTTTCATTTTTGTCCGTGACAATTTCCCCTTGCAAAAGACCATGCTCCGCATTGTCTCAAAACAACGGTACAAAAAGGACAACAACCGAATTTGCTGACACACAGCTACACGTGCAAAGTTTGAAAAATACTTTACACCAACCGGTTTACAAATTATAAAATATATCATTAGTGAATACCACTCCCAATGAGTTATCATTGACGTGCGCTCTTGCGTTATTTCAACTCATTTTATAACAACCTCTGTGCGCACCTATGCAATCCCCCTACCTGCGTGTTTGGCCATATCTTCTCTTCACAATTCTATGAAAAGCACAATATAATATGATCACGATCCATGACACTTCACTGAGGAATCTCCATCCTCACTTATTGCAAATAATGCATCACTACACAAGCGACTGTATGCTCCAAGCATAACTACATCACATGAACAAGTCTCACAAAGAAAATATGAACAAGTCTCACACAAAAAAAATATGAACCATAGCCAACTGGAATGAACCCATATCCAATCAACATAACTGTAATCAACACATATTATCAACAAAGCACCCCGGATATGACTGACTTCCTCTGAGTTTGCAGCTTGCTAGACTACACGACTTAAATAGTCGGACTCCGACATTCTGTCGACCGGGAATGTACTGCACTCGATACCTGTAGGGCTGCAATGCCATTGCCCAACGCAGAACCCTGCTGTTTTTCAGCTGTGCCTCCTGCAGGAATTTGAGTGGTTGATGATCTGTCTCTATCACGAACTCTTTCCCATACAAGTATTTGTGGAACTTCTGCACGGCCCACACGACAGCTAAACACTCCTTCTCTACAGTTGCGTACCCTTCTTCACACTTTGTCAACTTCCTGCTAGCATACCTCACAGGGAACTCGACTCCTTCATGCTCCTGCAACAATACTGTTCCTATCCCACCGCCTGATGCATCTGTCCACAACAAAAATGGTTTGGCATATCTGGTAGCTTCAAGATGGACGGGAACCTAGTCCTTTCCAACACCGTCTGCAGTGCTTGCTCTGCAGCGTCTGACCACTCGACCACTGGCCGGTTTCCCTGCCTTGACCAAATCACTGAGAGGACTCGTGATTGCTGCGAAATTTGGAACAAACTCCCTATAGAACCCAATAAAACCTAGCAGACTCCTGACTTCTGTTTGGTCTTTGGTCTCTCTGAATTCATCATCTTCTCCACCTTTCCTCTTTCCGCTGCTTTGTGTCGCCTCCGACAACAAAAACCTAGGAACTCCAGGCTTGGAAAACCAACCTGGCACTTTGTTGGTCTGGCTGTGAGATTGGCTTGTCTCAACCTCTCTAAAACTGCTCCTAGCTGCCTCATATGCTCCTCCCATGTCTCGGATGCTATCAGAATGTCATCCATGAAATTCACAACGCCTTCCAATCCCGTCAATAACTTCCTCATCATCCGGAGAAGACTGCAGGTGCGTTGACCACCCAAAAGGAATACTCGCACGGTATAGCCCCATAGGAGTGAGAATGCTGTGACTTCCTTGAGTCCTCACTCAGGCTATTGCCAGTAACCCTTGCTCAGATCTATCCTGGTGAAATACTGGCTCTTGCTTGTGGCGATCTGAGCGAACAGGTCTTCCATGTTCGGTATGACCTCTGCATCGACCTTGGTGACACTGTTCAGACGTCTATAGTCAACACAGAATCGATGCTCACCTGACTTTTCCTCACTAAGACGAACGGGTGCACTATACGATGATTTGGACGGTGTCAATCACCCCAAGGTCCAACATCTTTTCTCCCCTTCCTCGATCACTTGCTTGGTGCATATGGGACGGTGAGGCTTTCACATGTAAGGGTTTTTGCGATGTTAACTCCACCGACATGTCTCTAGAGTTGTCCTGCCTGGTTTATCAGTCAGGTACGCCCTATACTGTTCTAGGAGCCCCCTACTTCCTCCCGTCTCCTACTGTCTAGGCCTTCATACAGTGGACACATCCCTGTATGACTCTTCTCCTGGAAACTCAGGCAACAAAATTTCCCCTTCTTCTGCTGGGTCTCCTTCACCTCATCAATGATTGCAGCTGCGCCTATGTGCTGATCCACGCGAATATATTTGCGGAGAAAATTCGCATGGAAAAGTTTAGTTTCCCATTCACACATCAATTCGTAATCCTGATCTACCTTTTCAATGATGGTGAATGGTCCTTTCCAATGCATCAGCAGCTTGTTGTGATCCGTGGGAAGCAGCACGGGACTTGATCTCCCACCTTGGGAATTGCTTCCTCACCTTCCTGACATATTGCTTCTTCTGAACGACCCAAGGCTCCTGCAAACTTTCCCTTGCAACCTTACGTGTCTCATACCTGTGCCCACCTTTGGAACAGGGCGAGATTGGGCCAATCAGATCAAATAGCCACTCTCCTGAATGGTGTGTCAATTAAAGGGGATGTTTAAGAGGTGCCTTCCTCTTCACCCCTCTTGTGGCTGATCTTTGACACACATCACATGACATGCAGAAACGTTTTATGTCTGCCATTGCTCCTGGCCAATGAAAGTCATCAAAGATTCGGTCAGCTGTTTTGCTGGTGCCGAGATGACCCGCCATGAGCGACTCGTGACCCACTGACATGACAGTGTCACGATAACCGCTGGTACCTCTAACTGAGTGGTCACCTTACCTGTCTTCCCCTTGGTGAACACTCGTACAACAGCCCGCCTTTCACAAGAAATTCTGTCTCACCTCCTCTAACCTCCTGTTTCTCTCCACCTCTTGCCAACTCCCAAGACTTCACGAGCGAAGGTCTTGTTCCTGCGCTGCTCTAAACTCATCAGGCGACACATCTATGCCTGACTTCCTTGCCGGCACGACTAACGGTTATCAACCTTTTCCTCCTTCTTGCTCCGTGTTTGAACTGCTGCCCCTGTAGCAGTCAACAACTCAGGATCGCCTGGATCCCTTGCCCCTGGAATATTTCCAATGATCAAATCATGAAGGGTTTCTCCATCACCAACGCAGACAAATCGCCTGAGAAGTAAGGGGTACGTACTTCTATCTTAGCAACTGGAAACTCCCTCACAGTGCCATCGATTAGAGTACAGGTCTGGATTTGCCCTGTCAAATCCCCTTTCTCGACCAGCGTTGTTCGTACTACCCCGCATGAACAACCAGTATCTCGTAACACTTTCACCCTCTGCTGGCCAATCCACCCTTCTTCCACTGGTAACGAACCACTCAGCCTAGTGCCCTCCATCCCTGACACTGACTGCTGTCCATGCTAGCCATAGGCTGCACTCCACCCTCTTCAGACTGAATCCCTTTTGGTTCTACTGCAGTCGTTTCCCCTGGCGACCCTTATCCACCTCTGCAAGGCTGCTGCCTTCTGAACCTCATGCGACAATCCCTCGCCACATGTCCCTTCTTGTGACAAATGAAACACCTATTGTCCCTTTGTCCTCCTTTCTGCCCCACCACTGGGTTTGCAGACTGTGCAGAAAAACTCCCCTAGTCTCCTTGCACTCTTCTCACCTGTGCCTAGCACCTGTTTCTCCTGCACCTTAGTGCCCAAACGTGCCTCTCTATACACCTCTGCGAACTTCAACAACTCCCCTGCTGTCTCTGGCTGTCTCTCTTTCAAATGTATGGTTAACTCGGGGCCGCAACCTGACAAAATCTGCTCCTTCATAACCAGCTCTTTCAATTCAGCGAACTCCTTCTTCGTACCACTCAACTCTAATTGTTGTTCAATAGGGGTGTTCTTTTCTTCCGCCATTATATCTTTTTTTTTTTTTTTTTTTTTTTTTTTTTTTGAACAAGATTTTATTACTATGACAGCCAAACTGGTGGTTACCGACACGAGTGACGTGATAGCACAATCCTATGAATGATAATATTAGCTTGGGACAACGTAGTTAGTTTTTATAAGACGCCCAGCGCCTGACCCAACTATGAGAGCGAATTATAGGCAATCTGTGCGAAATGAGTACTCTGGGGCTGAAATGCCAAGCCTAGTATTAACTATCTTGGAAGCAATGCCAAGCCTAGTATTTAACTATCTTGGGAACATACAGTAAGACAACCCCTTGTCTTAGGATTACAATACTTGAATCCCACCCAGCTTCCTCTCTGAGAAGTTGAACAATTATAATAAATGGGCCAGAATATCCTGGCAGGCTCGCCAATAAATTGTCAACCTCGGGTGATGTCGATGGAGGAAGGACTAGCGCACAGCCCAAACACACTCACAGCTTGCTTACAATCTCATTCATATATCATGCATTCGTCACATCAAACCACTAGTAAAGTCTATAACTTTACTACACATGATCATAGAAAGAAACATCAATGCATATGGAATCAAACCAAATAAAACATTCTCTCTTTCCTGAACTTCACAAAATCATTTATCTAAAACATCATTAACTAACCCGGGTATAAATAGATTTCTACTTTACCTGGCCAGGTGATCTTAACTATTCACGAATCACTGTCTTTTCTTTTCTTTTTTTTTCTTTTCACTGTCAC
>JAFLJL010013753.1:0-5000 GCA_018398815.1 Conus ventricosus | reverse complement strand
GGTGTGCGTGCGGCGTGCGTGGGGGGGGCGGGGCGTGCCCGTGCGTCGTGGGGTGTGTGTGGGGTGTGTGTGGGTGTGTGTTTGTTTTGGGGGGTTGTGGGGGTGTGTTTTCGTTTGTACCCCTTTTGAAAAAACCCCCAAAAGGGGTAGAGAAGGGGGCAGTTTGAAACTGAGCGGGTTTTTGCCCTCAAAAAAATAACAACACACACAACACCACACACACACACACACCCCACACAACCCCCCAAAACACACCCCACACAGGGTTCGTTCCACCCTTTTCATGCCCTTTTTTCCCCTATTCCTTTCCATTCTTTCCCTTTCTTTCTCCTCCACGTCTCCCGTTCCTCCCTCTCCCCCCCCCCCCCCCCCCCCCCCCCCCCCACCCCCCCCCCCCCCCCCCCCCCCCCCTTTTTCCCCCATTTTTTTTTTAGCCTGAGTTATCCCACACACCCCTTTCCAAAACATAAAATTTTTTATCTCAGGGAAAAACAAAAGGGCCCCCGGGTTAAAAGCCGCATTTTCTCCCTTTCCCTTCTGGGTGTTTGCCCCCCTTTTTCAAGTGGGAGGTCCTTTTTTTCCCCCTGCCCCCCTGTTTGTATTTTAATTTTTTGCTGAACCATCTTTTTTTGGGGGGGTTTTTTTTTTTTTTGGATAATCTTTTGCTTTTTGTTTGGGTTTTGTTGAGCTGACGTTTTTTTTTGGGCAAAGGGGGAAACAAATCATTTTCCGAAAGGTGTGATATTTTTAATCCTTTTTTTTAAAGTTTTTTTTAAAAACTTTCCCCCTCTCCCCTCTCTCTCATCTCTCTCTTCCCCTCCTCCCCTCCTCCCCTCCCCTTTCTCTCTTTTCCCCTTTTCTCTCTCTGTTGCAATGTAAATAAAAACGGGTTTTAGTTCCCGGGGCCGGCCTGACGTTCTGATTTCTTTTAGGGCCCTTATTTGTTTTTGTTTTTTTTTTACTGACCCCCTACCCTGACGTTTCGGGGAAACTGGACACGAAACACAGACACCCAAATTGCTTTTTTTGCACGCAAAAACAAAATACATATTTTTTTTCTTATTTTGATCCGTTTTGTTTTTTTGTGTGTGTGGGTGTGTGTGTGGGGTTTTGGTGTTGTTGTGTGTGTGTTTGCCGGCCCGCGCGGCGGCGGCGGGGGCGGGGGCCGCGCGTGTGGTGTGTTGTGTGTGTGTGTTGTGTGTGTGTGTGGGGGTTGGTGTGTTTTGTGTGGTGGTTTTTTGTGTGTTTTGTGTGTTTTTTGTGCGTACGTTTTTGTGTTTTGGTGGGGTTTGGTTGTGTTTATGTTCTTTTCTTTTAAAATTCTGTTTTTTTTTTCCATTTTGTTTTTTTTCCCCCTTTGCTTTGTATCGAGCCCAAAGTCCCCAAACTCAGATTCAAAAAAACAAAAAAAGGAAGGGAATTTTGAAGTAAAAGGGAAATGCAAATTTAGAACGTGGTTGGGGAGGGAAAGGGGGGACCCGAGGGGGCCCAAAGGGAAAGGGAAAAAATTTGAAGGGGGAAAAAAAAAAAAAGAATTTTGAAGGCAAAGAAATTTTGGGGTGGTGAAAAGGGCAAAAAAGGGAAAGCAAGCTAGTATGTAAAGGGGGGAAAGGGGTAAGTTAAGCGAATGCGCCCAGACAAAACGGGGAGGGGAAGAAAAAGGAGGGAAAGCCCAGAAGGACAGACGGGGGAAAAAAAGAAACGAAGAAAAGGGAAGAGTGAAGGCTTTTTTTCCCCCGGGAAGAAGGGGGAGAGGGAAAGTGGGGGAGAGGAAAGTAGGGGAGAGGAAAGTAGGGGGGGGAGGATTTTGGGGAGGGAAAAAGGGGGAAAAAAAGGGGGAAAGAAGGGAGGGGGAAATTGGGAAGGGGGAGAGGAAAAGAAAGGGGAAGGGGGGGAAGGGGGAAGGGGAGGGGGAAAAAAAAGGGGGGAGGGAAAAGGGGGGGGAAGGGGGCGAAAAAAAAGGGGGGAGAAAAAGTAGGGGAGGGGAAAGGGTAAGGGAAGGGAAAGGGGAAGGGGAAGGAAGGGCGGGGGAAGGGGGGGGGAAAGGAAAGAAGGGAAGGGAAAGGGGAAAGGGGGAGAAAAAAAAGAAGGGGGGGGGGAAAAAAAAAAGGGGAGGACAGGGAAAAAAGGGGGGGGGGAAAAGGGGAAGGGAGAGAGGGAAAAAAAGGGGGAAAGGGGATGGGGGTAGGGGAGGGGGGAAGGGGGAAGGGGGAGAGGGAAAAAAAAAAAGGGGGGGGGAGAAAAGGGGAAGGGGAGGGGGAAAAAGGGGGGGGTTGGGGGGAGGGGGGGAAGGGGAAGGGGGAGGGAAAAAGGGGGAAGGGGGGAAGAAGGGGGAGAGGAAAAAGGGGGGAGAGGATGTGGGGAGGGGAAAAGGGGGGAAGGGAAAAGGGAGAAGGGGGGAAAAAGGAAAGGGGAAAAGGGGAGGGAAAAAGGGGGAGAGGGGGGAAGGGGGGCAAGAGGGAAAAATAAGGGGGAAAGAAGGGGAAAGAAAGGGGGAGAGGAAAAAAGGGGGAAGGAGGAGAGGGCCGGGGAAAAACCGGGGGCGGGGGGGAAAAAAAGGGGCCCGGGGGGGAAGGAAAAAGGGAAATTGGGGGGGGAAAGGGGGGGGTCCCCGGGGGGGGGGGGAAGTGGGGCTTGGCGCCGGGGGGGGGGGGGGGGGGGGGAAAAGGGGGCAAAAGGGAGGGGGGGGGGGGGGCGGGGGTTGTGGGCGGGGGGTGCCTAAGGGGGGCCCCCCGGGCCGGGAAGGGAACGGGGGGGGGGGGGGTTTTGGGGCCGGGGTTTTTTAAAAGGGGGGGGGGCGGGCGGGGGGGAAGGGGGCGGGGGCCCGGGGGTTTGGCGGGGGGCCCCCGGTGGGGGAAAAGGGGAAAAAGCCAAAACCAAAAGGGGGTTCCCAACCCCCAATATAAATAAATAAAATTTAAAAATAAAATTAACCAAAAAACCCCCCCGAACCTTAAAAAACCCCCCCCCCCAAAAAATTGGAAAATCCCCCAAAACCGAAAAAATTTTCTAAAAAGCCCAAAAAATCCCTTAAAGCGTTAAAAATTGAAAAATTTTGCGGGTGGGCTGATAAATTTTTCCCCTCAACGCCCTTAACCCTTTCCCACCCCACCAACCTTTGGGCTGCAACAATAGCCACCCCCTTTCCTTCCCCCTCCCTCACCCCCCCCACCCCAACGCCCCCCAAACTCCCCCCTTCCCCCCCCCCCCCCCCCCCCCCTTCCCCCCCCCGCCTCCCCCCCCAACCCCTTTCTTTTTGTCCAAAAGGGGGGCCTCCCAAGGGCCCTTCCATTTTTTTCCTTGGCCCGGGGGGGAAAGGGGGAAGAAAGGGGGGACCAAAAATGGAAAAAACAACGGGGGCGATCCCAGACCGGCACGGGGGGAAGGGAAAAAGGGGGGAGAGGGGAGAGAGAGGAGAAGGAGGGGGAGAGAGAAGAGCGAGGGGAGAGAGTGAGTGGGGGGGGGGGGGGGGGGGGGGAGAGCCGGGGAGGGGTGAGGGGGGAAAAAAAACCAAAGGAAAACGAAAGAAAGGAAAGGAAGGGGGGGAAAAAAACCCGAGGGGGGGTGGGGGGGGAAGAGAGAGAAAGAGGAGAGAGAGGGGAGGGGGGAGAAAAGAGAGGGGGAGAGAGGGGGAGAAGAGAGAAAGAAAAAAGGGGAAAAAGGAAAACAAAAAGAGAGAAGGGGACAGGAAGCCCAAAGAAGGGGGAAGAACAAACCCCCAGCCACCGAAGAGAGGGGGGGAGGGGGAGAGGGGAAAGAGAGGGGAGAGAGAAGAGAGAGAGGAGAGAAGAGAGAAGAGAGAGAGAGAGAGAGAGACTTGGGGTACCCCAAAAAACCCACAAAAAGCGCCCTTTCCAAAGGGGTATTTGGTCTTTCTGTGGACGTCATGTCTACGGTGTGCTGGGGGGGCGAGGTTTACCAAGGAAGGGCTGTATTATTTGGGTTAGGGGTCACGTCATTGTTTTTGCAGTGGCAGAAAATTTTGCCCCCCTTCGTTTTTTCTTTGTTTTGGGTTTTTCTCCTCTTTGGTTTTTCCCAAATAATTAAAACCCAACTCTTTTTTAGATGGAAATTTCAGCTTTGTAGAAAGGCGCGGAGATAGCAAAGGGGGTTTTCCCGCAAAAAACCCGAACAGCTGTGCTTAAACGGGCCCTTTTTAAAAATGTATTTTTTTTCCTACCACTTTTTGGGGTCACCCGGCGCGCGCGCCCCCGCGCACACACACAACACACACCCACACACACACCAAACCACACAAAACCACATACCCACGCACCCCGCACGCACGCACGCACGCACCAGGGAAACACAAACTTCCAAACACCCACAAAGATAAACCAAAACATCCAACCTCACACACACACACACCCCAAAAACGCGCGCGCGGGGCGCGGGGCGCGCACGCACCCCAGGGGAGCACGCACGCACGCCCCCGCACCCCAGGGCAACGCAACCCCACCCCCAAAACACCCAAACACACCCCGGGCGCACACACAACACGCACACAGCGTCTTTTCCAACCGGTCTTGTTTTTGGGCAAAAAAAAGAAGCAATGACAAACAGGGGGAAAAAAACCCGGGGGGCCCTCATTTCCGGGTGGGCAGGGGGGGTTTTCCCATTTGAAAACTCTGTTACCCCTGACCCCAAATTCCATTCTCTGAAATTTTTTTGGCATCCCTGGAGCTCGGGGGCCCGGACCCCCCCAAACCAGATATTTCCCTTTCAAAAAAGGGCGAGGGTTTTTTAGGGACTGGGGTTTTAAAAAAAAAAACTGAACCACCCCGAGTCTGGGGACGCCGACAGGTGAATGATGGTCTGATCTTCCACCCATCGCTGGGAAGTTTACAGAAATCAAGCGAGGGTGAGATTAAAAATCACCTCATCTGGATTCAATGTCTTTCTGCCTAACACTCCTCCAATATTTGATACAAATAAGATCAATGCGGTCTCGACACGCTAGAGGTTTGAAATCCTTTGGATACTGTTGAGACATTATTTCC
>JAFLJL010013752.1:37500-42240 GCA_018398815.1 Conus ventricosus | reverse complement strand
AACAACAACAACAACAACAACAACAACAACAACAACAACAAGATGGATCAGTTAGAACTGAGGTCGAGACATGTTATTTATAGTCCGGCCGACCTAATGCAATAAGTGAGGGTTGTAGCATAATATAAAGAAAAGAAACAGAAAAGAAAAATAGACAAAGAAAAGAAGGAAAGAAGATGGAAAGGACAGGGAAGGTGATCTTATTGACGGGAAAAATACAAAAGGAATAAACATGCATGCGTTCGCGAACACGCGCGCGAGCACACACACACACACACACACACACACACACACACACACACACACACACACACACACACACAACACACACACATGCACACATTCTCACCTATGCGCATAAATACATACAGATACGCACATGAACGTGCATGCCCACCCCCTTCCTCACACACACACACACACACACACACACACACACACACACACACACACACACACACACACACACACACGCTCGCGCGCGCGCGCGAGCACACACGCTGGCACAACCGTGCGCACACATATACACGCACGCACACACACAAACTTACACACACACACACACACACACACACACACGCGCGCGCGCGCGCACACACACGCACGCAGGCGCGGTCGCGTACTGCCAAGCACGCACACGCGCGCGCTTACGCACACACACACACACACGCACACACACACACACACACACACACACACACACACACACACACACACACACACACACACACACACACACACCCGTGCGCGTTCACGTACACACACATGCAGCACACGCACACGCACGCACACACACGCACTCACGCACACACACACACACACACACACACACACACACACACACACCACACACACACACACACACAAGCACGCACGCACGCACGCACGCACGCACGCGCGCGCACGCACGCACAACACACACCTATACACACTAACACACACACACACACACACACATACATACACACACACACACACGCGCGCGCGCGAACTTTCCATAGTTTAAATCCGAGTTATTGCAACATCATCTATCATACTTGTGTAAAAAAAAAAAAACACACACACACAAAATGGTCTCCGACAGACCTGCATTGTCTCCCTTTGGCGCCAAGTGCGCGTCACCTTCGCTCTGTCAAGTGTTGGAGACCTTGCTTTTAATGAGTGTTTGTTCGTTTGTTTGTTTGTTTGTTTGTTTGTTCGTTTGTTTGTTTGTTCGTTTGTTTGTTTGTTTGTTTGTTTGTTTGTTTGTTTGTTTGTTTGTTCGTTTTGTTTGTTTGTTCGTTTGTTTGTTTGTTTGTTTGTTTGTTTGTTTGTTTGTTTGTTTGTTTGTTCGTTTGTTTGTTTGTTCGTTTGTTTTGTTTGTTTGTTTGTTTGTTTGTTTGTTTGGTTTGTTTGTTTGTTTGTTCGTTTGTTTGTTTGTTTGTTTGTTTGTTTGTTTGTTTGTTTGTTTGTTTGTTTGTTTGTTTGTTCGTTTGTTTGTTTGTTTGTTTGTTTGTTTGTTTGTTTGTTTGTTTGTTTGTTTGTTTGTTTTGTTTGTTTGTTTGTTTGTTTGTTGTTGTTTGTTTGTTTGTTCGTTTCTTCCTACAGCTGACATAGATTGTAGTGTCTTTGAAATATCATTATTTCTGCTGTTTTGTTTCAACGTGTGTGTGTGTGTGTGTGTGTGTGTGTGTGTGTGGTGTGTGTGTGTGTGTGTGTGTGTGTGTGTGTGTGTGTGTGTGTGTTGTGTTACTTTTTGAAACAAATCTTGCTGCAAATGCAAAATTCAGGCCAACCAGCTTCCGAGTCCGCTTGTCATCCTGGTTTCATTTATGTCTCCTGGTTTATCTGTTAATTTATTCACGCTGTTCGTGATGTTTCCGGGAAGTTGGACACGCACACACACACGAAGATGCGCTGGCACACGCGACACAGACCAGATCTCTCATTTTCCCTCTGAACTGATTAAGCTCTCTCTTCTTCTCTCTCTCTCTCTCTTCTCTCTCTCTCTCTCTCTCTCTCTCTCTCCTCTCTCTCTCTCTCTCTCTCTCTCTCTTACCGAACACCGTGTCTTAGGCGTGATTATTGATGATAATTTTAAATGGCAATCACATATAAATCATGTTTGCAAACAGTTGGCTCGCAATTTGTTTTTGCTCAATAAACTCAGTTATTATGTTGAACCACACATCCGGAAATTATTTTTTGAAGCCCATTGCCTTTCTCACATCAACTATGCGTCCACTGTCTGGAGTGGTGCCGGTGAAAATCACATAAAAAAGATCAACTCTATGCATAGGCGGGAATTAAGCTGATTCTTCCCGACAAGTTTCTATCAACCACGGGCAAATTCGCAAAACTAATGATGCTACCACTGCAGAGCCAACTGATCTATAATAAGGCAGTACTAATGTTTAAAGTCCATGCAAACATGGCGCCAACATATCTTGCTGAGTTTACCCAAATGGCAACAACGCGATATGATTTAAATAATTACATTTTACCACGTGTCCGCATTGATTGTGTTCAAATCTAGTTTTGCATTTTTTGGTCCATCTGTGAGGAACTCTCTTCCTCCGTCTGCCAAAACATGTCAATCACTGCCGTCCTTCAAATCAGCAATACATAAACATTTACTTGAACAATAAATCTAACCTTTTGATCATAGTCTCAACGCCCTACTTTTATGTTTGCCTCTATATTAGCTGATGAAAATGTGTATGTATGTATGTGTGGGTGGGTGGTGGGTGTGTGGTGTGTGGGTGTACGCGTGCGTGCGTGTATGTGTGGGCGTGTGCGCGCATGTGAGCGCGCACGTACGTCCTCTGATTATGTTTGTGTAATTTTGTAATGGAATTTTTTTTAAAATAATTATATTCTTATTACTATTGTTATTGTTATTATTATAATGTTGCTATATTCTTCATTGTTTCTACCATTATTAATATGTGCAGTGTGTTTAGTTGAATGTTGTAGAATAGCAAGGACAGATTGGAAGAATAGGCACTGCCTAAAATCTCTATCCTTGAGTAATAAAGTTTTTGAGTCTTGAGTCTTGAGTCTCTCTCTCTCTCTCTCTCTCTCTCTCTCTCTCTCTCTCTCTCTCTCTCTCTCTCTCTCTCTCTCTCTCTCTCTGTCTTTATCTCTTTCTCTCTCTGTCTCTGTCTCTTTCTGTCTCTGTCTCTGTCTGTCTGTCTGTCCGTCTGTTTATCTATGCATCTGTCTCTGTCACTGCCTGTCTGTCTGTCTGTCTCTCCCTCTTTCTCTCTCTCTCCCTCTCACTTTCTTTCTCCTTTCTCTCTCCCTCCCTCCCCCCCCCCCTGTCTCTCTCTCTCCCCTCTCTCTGCCTCCCTCCCTCCATCTCTCTCTCTCTCTCTCTCTCTCTGCCCTCTCCCTCCCACCTCTCCTCTCTCTCTCTCTCTCTCTCTCTCTCTCTCTCACTCTCTCTCTCTCTCTCGCTCTGTCTCTCTCTTATTTTCGGCTGCCTTAATTTCTGTGTCGTTTGATTATATTTTGCGAAAAATATGCAATCGCCAGAATTCAAACCACAAGGATAACAAAGGAAGATACTGAACACGAATAACAACATTTAGAGAAAGAAAAAAAAAAAGGGGGGGGGGGTGTTAGTTCAAAATGGAGTGACTGGGGGTGGAGAACGGAGCTGAAAAACACGTGAGCGGACGAGGGAATGGGATGGGAGGTAGAATTAAAGACCAAAAAAAAAAAAAGAAACATGAAAAGTAAGTTGTTACGTTTGTAAGAGAAAGCAAGAGCAAGCACAAATGAAGGAGCAAGCACAGATAAACATACATAAAGAAAAGGCAAATAAAAAAAAAAGATAAAGTACAAAGAAAGGTTAAGGTATAAAGAAGGGACGCAGGAGGGGAGGGATGGGGGTGGGGGCGGGGTGGGGGGGGGGGGGCAGGAGAACAGAGGAACAAAAACAAGACAAAGACAGAGACAAAGAATACAAAAGAAACCGCAGGGTGCACACTCCGAATGTGACATATACCATGCCATTTCATTTGATTCATCTCTCTCTCTCTCTCTCTCTGTCTCTGTCTCTGTCTCTCTGTCTCTGTCTCTGTCTCTGTCTCTCCCTCCCTCTCTCTCTCTCTCTACATAAACATTTACTTGAACAATAAATCTAACCTTTTGATCATAGTCTCAACGCCCTACTTTTATGTTTGCCTCTATATTAGCTGATGAAAATGTGTATGTATGTGTGTGTGGGTGGGTGGGTGGGTGTGTGGTGAGTGGGTGTGGGTGTACGCGTGCGTGCGTGTATGTGTGGGCGTGTGCGTGCATGTGAGCGCGCACGTACGTCTGTGATTATGTTTGTGTAATTTTGTAATGAATTTTTTTTTTTTAATTCTTATTACTATTGTTATTGTTATTATTATAATGTTGCTATATTCTTCATTGTTTCTACCATTATTAATATGTGCAGTGTGTTTAGTTGAATGTTGTAGAATAGCAAGGACAGATTGGAAGAATAGGCACTGCCTAAAATCTCTATCCTTGAGTAATAAAGTTTTTGAGTCTTGAGTCTTGAGTCTCTCTCTCTCTCTCTCTCTCTCTCTCTCTCCTCTCTCTCTCTCTCTCTCTCTCTCTCTCTCTCTCTCTCTCTCTCTCTGTATGTATGTATATGTGTGTGCGGCCTGCGCGCGCGCGCGCGCGCGCGCGTGTGTGTGTGTGTGTGTGTGTGTGTGTGTGTGTGTGTGTTCGTTCGTTCATTGATCATGCGCATCTTGCACAACG
>JAFLJL010013752.1:30000-35000 GCA_018398815.1 Conus ventricosus | reverse complement strand
CAAAATAGATTTCGGTCCTGTGAGTTTCCGTTGAAGGCTTTTTTGTTTATATTATATATCTTTATTTATGTTTGCCTATGTTTGAATTTCGTGACGTTTCTGGAACACTCAGCACGCACACAGACACACATTAAGATGCGCTTGCACACACACACACACACGAAACAGAGCAGATTTAGATTTAGTTTTCCTCCAGATCTCTCTCTCTCTCTCTCTCTCTCTCTCTCTCTCTCTGGGGAGGTGAGCGTGAGCTTCAAGACTGGTCAGACGTGTCGGTGTGTTGTGTCCCAAAATGGATTAGTTTGCCAGTTTTGATTCATCGATCTTCAGTGATTTTTGGACTCATGGTTGTGTAAGGTGCGTTCGATTTATTGACTGATTTTTGGTTTCGGATTTTGATCGGATTAGACATTATTTTCATTTCAAAGATTGATACATACATAATAGAGATTTCTAAATCTGAACAGTTTTTGGGGGAACTGTTGGATGACGGCAACGCAGCATGTGTGCAGCACGTGCAAGGTGTTCGCTTGTTCGCGAGAGAAAGAAAGGGAGAAGTTGTGCACTGGCGCATGAAATAAGACTTGTTTGGCCCCTGAAGTGGTCCGTGACTATGCTCTTCGCATCAGTTGTTCTGGCTGCATTGAGGCTCAATGTAAAAGCAAACAATGCAGGCGGCTGTGAAAATGATTCTCTCCAACACACCAGCATCCGTGTCCGTGTCGGCGGTGTGTACCAGTCTCTGGATGTAAACATTGCACACGTGAACCGTCTGTTCCTCCTGTGGTCGGTGACTGTCTATTTTCAAGCGATCTCAAGATCAAAATAAAGCAAAAACTCAGGTTTGTGATAATAATCCACGCAAAAGATTTACTTCTGATGTTCTTCCTGAAGTCTTCTGCAGTTGTCATTCGTTGGCTTCTCTTGTCCTGCGGTGACATTGAGCTGAACCCTGGACCAACACGGGCCAACGCGTTTTCTAAGTATATTTCCAGTGCTGGTGGTACACCTGTTCATATTAAGAAAACATCCGATCATAATCATGGACCTGACAGAGACTTGAACCAAAGACTGTTTTCTATGGCTGGCTATTCACAGCGTGAGAACACTGACATCATGGAAAGGTTCAAGTGTTGGTATGGACTTCTACAGAAGGAAAATGATCAGCTAAAAGCCAGAGTTGATCTGCTTGCCAGCAAATGTCAAGTTCTCGAAGAACAGTGTGAAAATCTCTTCCAGTGGAAAGATTTGTTTATAGATGTGTCCCACCAAATGGACAGCCAAGTAGACAAAATCGAGTCATTTTCTCGTCGGAACAACTTGAGGTTTTTCAACGTTTTTGAAGGCCCCAAGTGAGGCCAACTCCAAGTGCACCAGAATGATAGTACAGCTGTTGAACCGATTTTTTCCTTCCAAGCAGTGGACAATTGATGACGTGGAGCGGGCACATCGGGTTGGTCGAGGGAGTTACAACAGTAATTACCCTCGCCCGATTGTCGCTCGTCTTTTCCACTGGCAGGATAAGCTGACCATTCTGAGGGAACAGGAGTGCAGGAAAGAAATGGCAAAAACACTGGGTATACGTGTTGCTTCCGACCTGACCAGCCGTCAGAACCAGATTATCAAAGAGGAGAGAAATGCTGGCAGACATGCCTACTTCTGGAAAGGACGCATATTCTACAAGAGCAAACAACATGAGAATCATGAAAGGGACACTCTAAGACACTCTGGCGATGTAACCAATGCCACCCCTCCTCGGTATCACCACAGCAAGACAAGTCACTCAAAGCAGCAATATCAAATGGATGAACCAGTCAACCAACACGTCATGGCTCAAGAAGACGTGGATCAACATCATGCCTACCAAGATGTCCGACACCCACAACAGAAGTGGAGCTCACGTAACTCCACTGATGACTTCCCTCGGACTGTCGATATGATTTCATCCCCGCCATTTCCAAGCCATCAAACAGAAGACAGGCAGGTCTACGTTTGGAACGGGCGCCTCTACCACAAGCGCAGGAGCATGCAACACCATGGCCCCAGAAAAGACCCACGAAGACTCTCTTACAGTCTGGCCCGGAATGCTGCCCCTGATGACTCCGCTGAACCAGTCAGTCAACATGGCTTGGCACCAGCTCCAACCCACGTGGACTCCACTCGCCTGCAGTCCCGACAGAGGCCAATGACGTCCTCTGCTGAAGACATCCCATGGACAGCAGCTAGTTTCACGCAGGATGCCGCTGCTGATCGTTCTATTGAACGATTTAAACAGCGTGACCCAGTGCCAACACCTATCTACATGGACTCCACCCACCCACAGCCCCAGGGGAGGCCGGTGTCATCCTCTGATGGTGGTCTTCCATGGACTGCAGACATGGCTGCATTCCCGTCACTCCCTGATCGTTCAACACAGGATTACACCGGCATATCGGAGACACCATGCAGAACACGTGGCGTGCACCGTGAGGAACGAGAATGTCGCCAGAAGCCTGTGGATACAGGCCATGGAGCCCCAGTGGATGTTCCAGGGACAGCGCCTTCCCATCCTCCACAGCCACAGCGAACTCCACGCCCCTCAGCCAGAGTGACGGTCAATCAATGGGGCGTCAGACTCACGTCCACACCGAACACGGAAGACGAGAACCATGTGCCTAGACCTAATTCTGGGAAGGTCAGGGACCGTCTACCCGTGGAATCCCGGCTCCATCATGAACATGACACGCAGACATCTTGTCTGATGACTGGTGACGTTGCACCAACTTCTGATGCAAACCAGCTGGGCCCAATGGTCGGTCGGGAATGTGTTGTGCATCGTGCATTCTATAGCAGCACTGACCCCTCTTGTGATGCCCCCTCCCCCCTTCCACCCAGCAAGCAGTCACTGATGGACCTGATGCAGATCTGGATTCCCACACACCTTGTTCGCCACGCCCATCCTCAACCACCCCACCCGCCAGTGAAGCCAAGGCAGACGACAGCACCACCATGGTGAAACGCCTGGTGGACTCATGGACTGGCGCAGATGAACTAGAGAGTCAGTCTTTTGGAAAGTCTGACGGTAGACGTGACGGGATGAACTGTTCAAGTATGACCCATCTTCCTGTAGTGTCAGAACAACAGAACTGTTCTATGATATCAGAAACACCCAAAACACATGGCAGACAAACACGCAGCAAAACAAAGATGGCTATCGGACGTACAATGACAAATATAACACACGAAAAAAGCACTCTCAGACAAAAGCAGGTCACAGATTGTTTCCCACGCATCGAAACAGGATCATCACAGGCGGATAGAAGCCAATCTGTCGACACCTAGGGATTCGGCCCTGCCCTTGTCACTATATCTGGGGTTGTATCAGGCCCTGCAAATGATGCTAATCCAGAGAACTGTTGCATTTCTTTTCTTTCTTACAATATAGAGGGTTTGAGCTCTGTATACCAACCTGAATTACGGTTGTTATTCTGTAAATATGACATCGTATTTTTGTCAGAAACTTTTGCGACCAATTTCCCTTCATATCTGTTTCCTTCTTTTAAAATTTTTGTGTCACCTGGATTGAAATTATCTGATGCTGCGACATCCCGTCTATCTGGTGGTGTTGTTCTGATGGTAAAAAAGACAATTTCTAGATTTGTTGAACGCATTCCATCAGAATGTGATAATTGTATTGCTGTGAAACTATTTAAACAGTTTAGTGGCTTACATGTCGACACTATACTGTTAGGCATTTATGTTCCCCCAGCATCAAGCCCGTATTATTTAGATACAGAAATAAGAAATGGAATATATCTGCTTGAGCACTGTCTTCTCGATATTTTTGAACAGAATGGAGAATTACCTTTCATTATTATGGAGATTTTAATGCCAGGACAGGTAAATCAAACGCTAGGGAAGTTACTCTCCCTGATACTAATGTTTGGAACGATGATGACAATAATACTAAAGAAGATGAAGCATATCTTAGAAATTCCAAAGATGAAATGATGAATGAATTTGGATGTTACTTATTGAAATTGTGCGAAGAATTCTCATTAATAATTCTAAATGGTGTTTCCTCAGTTGATAAGCACGGAGACTATACATATATAGCACATAATGGGGCAAGTGTCATAGATTATGTTTTGATTTCAAGGTGCCTTTTTCAACATGCTCTAAGCATGAGAGTGCTCAACATTGCTGAATCTAAACATTTACCTATTGAATTAAGATAAAACTTACCAAGAAATGTAAAACACATTCAAAATAAATCTGTAAAACGTGTCGTTCAAAGGTTCATTTGGAACAAGGATCGTTTAGATGAATATCAACAGGCCTTCGAGTCACAGGAGATACTAGATATTTTGAACGGAGCTGTAATTCTGATGACTACTGATGTCAACCTGGCACTGATAAATTTTACGAATGTTTGACTCTTGCAGGCCAATGTATGAAAAAACATATTGTTATAGGTGAAAAGAACAACAATTCCTGGTTCGATAGTGAATGTCGAAATGCAAGATCAGACTTATTGCAATCCTTGAAAAATTTTACATATTGCAAGAACGCAATACAAGTTGAGGAACTGAGGCTTACTTACACTAGTAAACGAAGAGAATACAAACACTTGCTTGTTAGAAAACAAAAAGAAGATAAATTACGCATTCTGGCTACTCTTGAGACAAATAAAAATGACCCCAAGAAATTCTGGGGGACTGTTAAGTCAAAGGTAGGTACGAAAGCACTAGAAACTCCATCACAATTGAAGAATGGTACAATCACTTTCATAAAGTTTATAACGACTTTGAACAGGAAAACGAACTATATTCTGGAATCAGCGATTATTTGTACCTTTAGCTAATCAGATGACCAACAATAATAATAGTGAAAATAGTTTCTGTTGTAATTTAGATACTTCCGCCCTCGACTGGGAAATAACAGAATTAGACGTTAAAAATGCAGTACGATCACTTCGAAATGGTAAAGCTGCTGGAACCGATGGATTCAGTGGTGAATTT
>JAFLJL010013752.1:5000-22500 GCA_018398815.1 Conus ventricosus | reverse complement strand
CTATTTAAGTCAACATTGATTTTGTTGCTTGTTGTTATGATCTTAATATCCTCGCCATTGTGAAGAACGACGATGGTAACGTTAAGACGTTTAACGTCTAAGTTTTGCCAGCTAATATTAATTCCTTTTATAAGGTCATCACTAACGCCCACAACCCCATCCCTCTCCACATCTTTAAAGACAGAAATGTCAAATATCATTGTGAACGTGTCTCCTAATTTTCTGCTTGGAAAGAACTGTAATTTTGTAGAAGCTTTTTTTACAACTGTTTCTTTTCTGTGGAGGATGTACTGCTTTTTCCCATACGGCGTTATTTCAATTTCTTTCCGGCTATTGTCGTCCGGCATAAGACTTACATGTAAAGGGCCAGAGTTGAATGCTTTTCTGAAACTTTTTGACGGCTAAAATATGTAAATGGGCTTATGAATTCAAATTTTATGTCCCATTCTAAATATGGTTCTAAGTGCCATTTGAGGTCAGGTTTTCGAACTATTTTATATTCATACTGGCCAACATTATTTGCCTCTAGATTGCGCAGTTGTTCTAGTTTAGGAAACTTTTTGCTGTCGGCAACCTCTTTACGTTTATAATCACCATCTTTAGTGTACTCAAAACCATACAAAGCGCCTATCTCGCCGTTCTGTTCAAAGTCCGCAACGTCTGCAAGGTCTTTTAATTCTAAGGTTATACACCTTACAGGCGCTAATGTAACTCCCGGGTCTTCTGGTCCACGCGACATGTTTTAGTACAACTTATTATTTTATTTCCAAAACAATGTGCAGGTTATCACATTTTACGACTTTCCCCGTTTTGTCTTTGATTTTTATATTAAATGATTCGACCCTCCCACAAACTAATCTTTTAAACTGTAAATTAGGGAGTTGTATAATTTCATAATCGCAATATGCAGCTTTCCCTGACGGAAGAGCTCTTAAAACAGTTGAGGGTCTTCCATCATATAAGTTTTCATCAGTGCTTAGCTCATCCAAATGAACATAGAGTAATGAATGTAATGCAAGATCGAGCGGACTTTCCCCCTCATAAGTAGTTTTGGTTGGTGTAACTCTAAATCTATAATTGTTAGCTGTAAAGCCTAACATTTTAGCTAGCTCTTTATCAAAATAGTAACCTCCTTCTTCTTCAGGCTTGAATGTTAACATTGTTTTTAGATTTGCATTGTTAAGTTTGAGAGTAATGTCAAAGTTACTCATTGCTTCTTTTAGTGAGCAAAACCCGTAATAACCATCAGGTATTGTTAACTGGCTAACTTTGGCCCCTGTTTTGTCAACTTTTAGAACCTTATTATTCTCCCTGGCTTCACTTATATTAAACCATACGACTTTGAAAAATATTTCATGAAGTGCGACCGTTCTGCTTCCGCAATTGTTATTAATAGCATGTTCTAAAAACGAAGGACGGTCTTGGGTTGTTATTGTTACAAACATTTTTTGAACGAAATAAAAATGAGCGCGTTCAAATATACTGGTGCAAAATATTCTGTTGGGCCGCACTACAATCTTAAAAATATAGCAACTGATACTCTTGACATTGCTGTGACCCAGACTGCCTCTTTTCATAAAAAGGTGAGTACTCCATTGAAGAGCTATCTTAACCCCCTATTGAAAACGACCACATCAAGAAAGCGTGGTTTAGTCATCCGATGCAGTTTTATCAGAACCAGTTAAACTTTGCTGTGTTTTGCGCATCAACTGGGTGTGGAGTGTCGTATGCTGATCATTTAAATCACCATGATCCTTTGGTGAGGTCAGTGTACAGATTTCATTTTTATTACACCTTCAGACGTATTTTGACTGAACTGCAAGCGCCATTACCAAATGACAAACCATTTAATCCACTCAGCAACAGAATAGACATGAAGGCTTTTAAAAGGATCTGTAACGAATTCAATATTAACATCAAGACAGGCTTTAGACAAAAGTTGGATCATAATCATGGCCTAGGCGACCTTTATTTTGGGGGCACGCACAGAAAGTATAACTATGACTGGCATCCTCCTTTCAAAACTTTCTTTTTTGGCCCAACTGTTCAGCCCGGGTCCCTACAGCAAGAGCATAAAACAGCATGGGCAACATTTATCTTAGACACTTCTAAGGGCCTAACTAGAGCGGGAATAGAACGAATAAACGACTCTATTCGTACTTACGTTTGGTGTTTGCTAGGTTCGCAAGCACAGGCAAGATCAAGCATAACTGATCCTTCTACTGGCTTTGATGCACAAAAACAATACTTAGCAAATTTAGAGGACGCCATTAATTCTACAGTTGATTTGCCTTCAAGTATTAAAAGGTACCAAAATGTTTTACAATACGCAAGATCGAAAGTAGACTTTGCTGTTGGCACTGGTTTATACATGCTGTTCTGACCTCAGACTCCAGATAGTTACAATAATAAACTATAATAATGAAATTCTTATAGCAGGCAATGAACAGAAGGTTGGGAAAAACGACATAAATTCTGAGCCAGTAATATTACAAACAATAAAAGAACGCTCAAGATTAAGTCATCTAATTCCCGAAGTCCAAACCCCCAAAGTCATTGAAGACTCAGCAAAGCTCGCGGACTCTGTTCGCGATGACCATGAATATGAAAAGACAGCGCTTGTTCTTGGATTAACTGGCATAGGATTACTTGGTCTTTATCTTACTAAATAGTAACCCAACTATTACAAGAACTAATGCCCATAAGTGCTCGGCCATAAAGCCAACTACTTTGCTTGCAGTAGACAAAAGCCAGCTGACAATACTCCCCAATATTCCTGGTAAAGCGTCCACGGCTTTACCAGCTAATTTTTTTAATAAGCCGCAAGATGATCAAGCTGTTTTTTTACCCATGATTATCAGGGGGAGATGGAGGCGATGGCGGCGGAGGCACTGGACTTTGGCCTCCACCGCCGCCTGTAATAGCCAACACCAGTGTGCTTATTGCAAATCCTAAGGCTGTTATAACGCTTGCTAATGTGAAAACCTTGCTCTCTAACAATGTTCTTATTCGTTCTGCTAGCGTTGTGTCTTATATAAAATTTTCGGATAGTTTCTCTTATTCTATTCACTTGAGTTCGTAATTGGTCTCGGTTAGTAGTCAGCACTTCTAGTCTTGCTGATCTTTCTTGTTCAAGATTTTTTAGTCTTTGGGCTATTCTTTCTTTAATCTCACGCCCTACGATGCGGTCGTCAGTCTCAGCGAGTTTTTCTTTTTCTCTTTTTATATGCTCATCTAGTTCACCTAGTTTTGCTAAATTGTTTGTTAATTCGCCTCTGATGCTTCTCAAAGCATGATCAAGGGCCGCTATTTCCCGCATAGGCAATGGGGAATCATTAATTGTTTTTAACGCTGTTTCTTCTGAAAAACTGGTTTCTGCTTCTATTGCATTTATTAATTCGTCTGCCGATTGATTTAATTCTTTAAGTTCCATGTTTTGCATTTGGTTATCTGTCGGGAGTTCTTGCAGTGTGTTTTGAAGTTTAGCAACTGCATCCGCATCTAATTTTGGTTTAGAAATGCCAAGGCGATTTTGATCTTTCACACTGAGTCTTTGTATAATTGTACTCTTGGCTAAAAACTTTGATGGGTCTGGTTTAGTTGTAAGCCGAACAAGTTGTCCTTGGTCGTTTTTCACAGACAAATGGCCATCTTCTAATTAAAAATCATTTGGGTCTATAAATTCGGGGGGGTTTTAAGCCTAAACTTTTGTAAAATGCTCCGACCGTACTTTCTGTTAATTCACGCCGCATTGAGAGCATTGAGCGATCCCGTGTCAAAGGGATCATTTCACTCATATCGTCTCCACGATCAAAAACATCATAATCTTCTTCAGCTTCAATTCCTGCCATGTTTTAAATAATTAACTTTTATTTTGCTTCATAAAAAATGTCACAAGCATATGGCTCGATTCTTGACCCGCATAGAAGCCTGAAAAAGCCCTTAGGCGTGAAGGAAATAAGCGGAATATTACTGTTCCAAATAATCCATCTACTTTTGTTTGCGGATCAAATTCTTACTGTTAAATTTCCGGACCTAGGAGCGGATGAAGTGATTGTGCCAGGCTCTGCACGTCTTACTTTCAAAATAGAACTCGCTTCAACAACAGACCCAAACAGGACAGTTGTCCAGAATCTGGGACGGGCAATCGTTAAGAAAATTTCTATAAAAATTTGAGGGGCAAGAAATATTTTCTTTACACAATGCAGACATATTTTTAACCTATTCTGATCTATGGCTAACCGCGAATGAAAGGGCTGATCTTGCGTTTCAAGGAATCGAAAATGAAGAAGCACTAAAACATAGAATAGGCGCTGAAGATGCTAAAGACGGCAAAAGGTATGTAGCTGTAAGTTATGCGTATGGTAATCGCTTTTCCATCCCCCTAGATTTTGAGTTGTTAAAAGCGCTGCCCCATACTTTCAAGGAGCATTAAAAGACAGATTGTCATATGAACTAACTTTTAATGACCACAAATATGTTATTATATCTACAGACGCCGGAGCAAAGTACAGCATTTCTGACATCTCGTTAGAGTTTGACGTTGTTAGCAACCCTTATTTAGCAAGGCTGATTGAGCAACAATATCAGACAAAATTAGCAAATTTTACGAAAGAGTGATTCATCATTCTAAATATCCTAAAAGCAAAGCAGACACTATATGGAAATTTTAGTTTTAGTGCCACAGCAAGATCGCTTAAAGGTATTTTATTGCTGTGCGAAGATGAAGAACCATTTCAAAGACAAACTGAAAATTTGTTAATCCTAAAATAACGAAAGTGCAATGTACAATTGAGGGCAGTCCTAACCAAACTACGCTAGCGGGCTTAAACCTTATCATCATTTTGATGAAATAAGAAAACTGTTTGGAGGCGGGAGGTGTAGAAATCCGACAGTTGACCTTGTGTCTAAAGATTTGCATCTTCACAGTGTTAGACTTGATCATTATTTAACAACGAAATACGGTTTATGGGTTGACCTAAGATCAACGGAGGATAATCAGTTACATGGAAGCGGGAGAACTGTTAGAGACATAATAAACATTCAAATTGATAAAGAAAAAGAGGCCGATAAAACCGCTTAATGTGTATTTGTTTTTAATTTATATGATGCGCAGCTGACTATTAAAGAAAACAGATTAGAAGATATACAATACTAAATTATTTTTTATTTTATAAAAAGCATGTCTGTTCAGGTTTATCCAAATGTGCCTACAGCGCCGCCAAGAGAAGAGATAGTAGAAAACCCTAGCATAAAAACCTTCAGATTAACCAACATTACGCAAATGCAACAAAAACTAGAGCAGGACCTTTCAAAATACAGCAAAACCAAACGAAGGTATTCTGCTCCCTTTTAAATGCTGTTACATATGTTAATACTGGAACATCGACTAAAAGCGCTCTATCAGCAGGAACGAGTGTTGGTCTCTTAGCAACAGGTGTAGGCGCACCCGCAGCTTTGCCTCTAGGCGGGTTGTCTTTAGCTCTCGGCCTGTGTTCATTAGCTGTAAGTGCTGCTAGCAAAAAATTAAAAACTAAACTCCAAAAGCACACAGCTATGGTTCAACTAATAACGGCTAAACTTAGTTCGTTTAAACTGACAATAAATAAAGCGCTTGTTGACTCAAACATCACGGATGAAGAATTTAATCGTTTACAGGCCGATTTTGATGACTACAAAAGACAAAAGTTTGATCTTCAAAGAAAGGCGAGGACAAGTTTTTCTCAACAGCCAGACCCCGAGCAGATAAAAAAGGAATGCTTAAAAAAGTAAACGAGACATTAAAACTCTGTTCTAAACAGCTCACAGTAACAACATCGAAGGGCGTTTATACTTTAGTTTTACGAGTCCAAGCACAAAAAGACCGTTGATATGATTCTGATTAAGCCGTTGTATTTTTTTTAATTTAAAAAAATATTTTGAGTTAGAAAAGAAACTCAACATGGATAAGATATATGAAGGACAAGACGAATTGTTTGAAGGAATGCTTGAGAGAGAGCGTTTATCAAGAGCGCTGAATGATATTGATTTAGAAGTCATTGACCCAACAAACGTACAGCAAGTGTTGTTCATGCTATTTCTCAAGTTCCAGGCAAACTAACAATAGACCCGCCAGTTAAAGTAATGTTAGCTGTTTTAATCGACTATATAACAATAAATGAAGAAAATCTAGAAGTCTGGTCTCAACTAAAAACAAAGACTATTCTTTCCTCTAATGACTTAACACCGGTTGGGCAGACGAAACTGCTTACACAGTTTGACGCTGCCGCTGAAGAAGCCAAAATGAGAGGCTCTGGTTGGTCAGAGGGTGAAGTCTTAGAGATCAGATTAAAACAGTCTAAGTATGCGCCGATTGTTGGCAAGGCTTACATTCCGCTACCTCCAGCATTGGTAGCGAAAAGAGCAGTTCTAAACATAAGGAATACAGACAACAAATGTTTTATGTGGTGTGTTCTCGCAAGGCTGCATCACGTTGCTAAAAACGCAGAGAGAGTATCTAACTATCACCCGTACATCAATGATCTTAACTTTGGGTGGGGTGTCCTTTCCTGTTAGTGTAGACCAAATTGATCAGTTTGAAGAGCAAAACAAACCAATAACTGTCAATATCTACACATGGGATGAGGAAACAAAATCTACAGCCGATTAAAGTGTCCAAGAACAGCCCAACGATTGGCGAACCAGACAAAAATCATGTTGACTTACTACTGATGCTTTCGCCAGCGGGGCTACCGCATTACACATTGATTCGAACAATGAGTAAACTAATGCAGCATGCTTCAAAGAATGGGCATAAACAAGAATTCTGCAGAAAATGTTTAACAAGAATTCCATCCGCTCAACCCGCAAGCGAACATAAGAAACATTGTATCGGCCCAGTTGACTGTAATACGGAACTAATTACGCCCCCAGAAGGCAGTAAAGTTAGTTTTAAGAACTGGAAACGGCTGCAAACAAGTCCATACGTTGTTTACGCAGACTTCGAATCACTCATTGTTCCTTATGAAGGGCCAGCGCCACAAAAACTTCGAAAAACAGTCTTAATGTGTAATCATCAGATTTGTTCATTTGCTTTCATCATTGTCAGGTCGGATGGCGCTCATTCGAAACCAGAATTGTATAGAGGGCCAGATGCTGCAGAATACTTCTTAAAACGCATGCAGCAAGTGCGTAACGCCTGTTCTAATAATCTTAAACTTATCTGAAATCATAATGGCGCCTGAAGACCAACAACAGTATGACTCAGCCACACATTGTTGGATTTGCGGTTTAGGCCTCTCATCAGACGCAGAGAATCCGACAGTAAGAGACCATGATCACATTAGCGGAAAGTTCAGAGGAGCGGCGCATAACAAATGCAATCTTCAACTAAAGTTTGATCCTAAGACATGGAAGTTTCCCCATCTTCTTTCATACTTGCGAGGTTACGACTCTCACCTTATAATGAAAGCAGTAGACGATGCCTTTAGGGTGTCATGCATCGCACAGTCATCAGAAAAGTACATGTGTTTCACTTTAAATAACATGTCTTTTTATGACTCAAATGCAGCACATGATGGGTTCATTAGAGTCACTGGCTATGTCCTTAAAGTCCTGCCCAATAACGGAAGAATATTTTGACCCAACGCTTGTTAGAAAGGGTGTTTCCCCTTATGAGTACATGAACAGTTGGGAAAGGTTTGACGAAGAGACACTTCCTCCTAAAGGCGCGTTCTTTTCTAGTCTTAGAGGAAAGGACATTAGTGATTCTGATTACCAGCATGCTCAAGATGCGTGGCAGAAGTTAGAGTGTAAAACGATGGGAGACTATCATGATTCATACTTGATGGCTGATACATGTTTGTTGGCGGATATTTTTGAAAATTATAGAAAGACCTGCATAAAACATTATAGCCTGGATCCCGCGCATTACATTTCTGCGCCCGGGATGAGTTGGGATGCTTTCTTAAAGTTTACTGGAGTACAGATTGATTTATTGTCTGACCTACCCAAAGATTCATGATGATTGAAAACGGATTGCGTGGAGGAATTAGTATGGCGTCGCATCATTACTGTAAAGCAAACAACAAATACTTGGACGACTATGATCCAAGTAAAAGGCCTAACTATCTTATGTATTTAGATGCAAACAATCTGTATGGATGGGCTATGGCGCAATCACTTCATTACGCAACTTTAAAATGTACACAGGCGGCGAATCCGAATAATATTCAAAAGGCATTAAAGTGGTTGGGCAGTTTAGCGCCCGATCAACAGCGCGGTTTCATTCTAGAAGTTGACTTAGAATATCCTCATGAACTCCATGACCTACATAATGACTATCCATTAGCAGCAGAAAGCCTAAAGATGGATCCAAGAGAGCCACCTAAACTTGTGCCTAATCTTCGAGGCAAAAAAAAATTATGTCTGTCATTACAGACTTCTACAATTTTATTTAAGACATGGTTTAAAGTTGACAGCAGTTCATCGCATAATTGCTTTTGATCAAGAACAGTTCATGAAACCATACATCATGAAGAAAACTGACCTCAGAACTAAATCCACAGATGCTTCAGAAAAAGACTTTTTCAAGCTGATGAACAACAGCTGTTTTGGAAAGACTAGGAGAAAACCGCAAAAAGCGCAAAGATGTCAGATTAGTCACCAGAGAGAACGAAGCAATTAAGCTGACTTCAAAACCTAATTATCAGGACTTCAGAAGATTTCATGATCAGCTTTTTGGCATAATGATAAAAAAAAAGAAAGTCAAAATTAGACAAACCTGTATTTATTGGGTTTACTGTTTTAGAATTATCAAAGCTTTTGATGTTAGAGTTTTCTTTATGACTACTTTAAGCCCTCGTATCCTGAGTCCAGAGTAAATTTACACAGATACAGACAGTTTTGTTATAGATTATTCCTACTGAAGACATCTATAAAGACATGGAAACCGAAGTGGCTAAAGGTCATGCGGGATGGTACGACACATCTGATTATCTAAAGATTCGCCTTTGCATTCAACTGTTAACAAGAAGGGTTTTTGGAAAGATGAAGGATGAATTATCTGGAAAGGTGATCAAGGAGTTTGTTGGTTTAAGGTAAAAAATGTACAGTATTTCGAGCCAGGAGAAAATCATTAAGAAAGCAAAGGGAATATCTCCAGCGTTGTGCAGTCAAACATATCACATGACAACTACAAAGAAGCATTGTTTGGCAATAAGACTTTTCATCATGACAACGTAAAACTGCGATCTAATCTACATGAGATCAACACAACTGTTGTAACAAAGAGTCATTAGATAGAACAAACACAAAACGGGTGTTTTGTTAATCCCGAGTTTTCATATGCAATTGGCACTGGAGAACCGTAAATTAATTAAAGCGGAACTGTGTCTGGCGGAATTATCTGCAGTTCTTCCTTCACAAAAGATCTTTGAGGAGCTGGTTGTTTTGTTGTGTCAGTTTCTCGTAAATAATACACGGGCGGATTCATTTTTACAATTCTTTTTATTTCATATGGATCAACACTCCAAACCGGATCGGTTGCCCTGATGCGAGTGTCCCCTTCTGCTTCCCCCGGTAAATAAGGTACCTTACTTTCAAACCAAATGGTAATAGTTTGCCGGATGAAGACTCTCCTTCAACAGCATTTATTGTTTTTTTTTTGATTGCTTGTACTGGTTTTAGGCCTTTAAATTCTTCATTATTCATTGCGCGCAAAACTGAGGGCAGTCTTCTAACCCATTCTGTGTTGCGAGAGTTGTCAATAAGCTCTCTGTGATACTGGTAGGAGAAAAGTCTTTCGGCTAACTGTTTGTTAAAGTTTTCAACTAAAGCCTGTGATCTGTGAACTCCCGGAATGCCTCTTCTAATAGTAACTCTGTGTTTTAACAATAATTGATTCACTTGGCCTTTAAATTTTTTTTCCATCATCGACTTGAATCATGCGAGGGAAAGTTAAGGGGCCTCGTTGGTATATCAGTTGTATGGCAACAGCAACAGCAGAAGCACTCTTTTGTGTTAATGGCTCCGCATCTTTGTATCTTGAAGCCATGTCAATGACTGTGAGTGCGTACTTAAATCTTTTTCGTCTAATCGTATCAGAGGGTAAATATAGAAGATCCATTTGATGGTGTCGTTTGGAGTTGTGTTCACAAAGTGCGGTCTCTGTATTCGTCTAGGTGCAGGTAAATAAATTTGCCAAATCGCTTGTTTAGATAACCATTCCTTTGCTGTTTGTTCACTGACTCCTGCCGCTTGGCTTAGCTTTTGTATTGCTGTATACCCTTCCAATATCCTTGGGGCGAATAATAGATTTTGTTCATTTTTTATTCAGCCAATATTATGTGCAACAAAATACACGACGGTCATACCAAAGGCAATAAACGCGATTTCTTGCATCTTTTGTTTTTCTGATGGTTGATAAAAGTCACTGAATTTTGGTGGGGGCAAAAGTCTGGATTGGTTTGCCTGTTACTAGATAATATTGTTTTATTGCCTGATCAACATCTTTAAATATGTAAGCTGCATGCCCTGTTTTTCAGTGTGTCATTAATAAAATCTAACTGCTCAAGTCTCTGCTTTTCATAGGCGTCTTGTGCAGCTGCTAGTTGCTCCATAGCTTTGTTATGTCTTTTTCTCTCGCCGTCATCCCGTAGTTTACTAAATGCGAAATTACTTCCGCTAAAAGCAAGCGCATTCACCACAGCGCCACCTATCATCATTACGAGTGAAGCCATTTTTTATAAATGTATTTTTTATTTACATATTTATACTGTCTGGAATTATTCCTTGCTTGACTAGAAAATCTTTCGTGGCAACCGAAGCTGCAATGATAGCAATCAGCTTTGCTGAATCCTCAAAGTCTAGTTTGCCAAGATCTGCTGGTTTAATTCTTAACAAGCTTTTACCAGCATTGAGTATCCTACACTTAGGCCTCCAATAACAGCAGAATGGTATACAGGTTGGTAACAGTTTTTTCGGTGCTCATTTTTTAAAAATAAAATAATTATAATTTAATAAAAAACATGAACAGTGATGATTCTACTACAGCTACAAGGCGGCCTAAACCTTCCCGAACTTATGAATGACCAAGTTGATGGCCAAGCTGTTATGCCCCAAAAGGAGAGGTTGTATTCTTTGGCAGCGTGTGGAAAAACAAAACAGTTCCTCGGAACTGAATTTAGCATTGAACAGATTCAACAGATTCGCCGCAAGACATTAAAAGTATCATAACAGGTATGAAGCGCAGCTGGGGTCTAGAATGGTGAAAAGTGTGGGGCAAACGGTTCTTAGTTTGTACACTAAACAGTCAGTAGATTTGCTCCAAATTGATTCTGAACAAGATCTTACGTATGATTTAACGCAAGATCCAGTTTTAAAAAAGTCATTAGAGTCTCTAGGGTGTGATCTATACTACAGATTTGGACATTGTTATCGCCATTAATCATGGGGTTAATAACTTTTAATCATATAGATTTTGTTTCCCTTCAAAATGAACGAGCTGGAAAATTTATCAGAACCAGGAAACATTGAACCAGGTGGAGAAAGTAACCAAGCCAGAAAATCAGCAGGGAAAACACTGAACCAGGTGGGGACCAGTGAAAAGCATCCTCATCCTGGGCGTGTTAAAGCAGGAAAAAAATTAGCAGAGTGGAACAGACAAAAAAAATTAATGTTACAGAATATAACACATCATGAAAACATAACCCGCCAGCGCCAGAACAAGTTGATTCAATGCCAGCTATAAAAACTCCATGCAATTCAAGACCTACAGCGCCAAAGTCTTCATGGAATATTGAACTTAAAACTGTTGCCATTTTTGGCGCCCTTGCTGCTGCTGGGGGCGGTTATTACTGTTATAAAATTATAAACAATGGCAGCCCAAAAAAAAAGCAATCAAAAAAATCTGAACCACTAAATACAGAAAAAGACAACAGCACGCCAAAACCGCCAATAACAAAGCATCATTTTGATCCATTTATAATGCAATAATATTTTAAGAACTTAATTTTAAATTTTTTTAATAAAAATAGATCATGGGCGTATTATAAAATGATAAAGTCAATAAATAAAGACATGGAGTCTATAAAAGACATTTCCATAGACCAGAATTGTAATCAATGCGGTTGCTTAGGATGTAAGAACTTCATTAAGATCTATGCAGAGAACGCTGAGCAAGACATCCTCAACGATGACGCGTTTTTTTTGAGGCGTGTGTTTTACTATATTAGACATCTGCTATTTAAGATAAAAACATAGATTGTATTTTTTGATAATTATAAGATAACTTGAATAAGAACTTGGTTGTACTTAAAGGATGACTTAGTTATGATCTTGAGGTGACTTAATCAAGAACTTAATTAAAAAACTTAATCAAGAACTTATTAAGAACTTGAAGTAACTTAATTAAAAACTTAATTAAGAACTTGGGGTGACTTAATTAAAAACTTAATTAAGAACTTGGGGTGACTTGGGGGTGGGAGTGTGTGTGGTGTACACAGAGCTTTATTATTTGCCATGTGTAACACCCCTTGGTGCAAGACAGTGCTTGCGTTTTTGTGATGCATTGGCTCTTTTGTTGCAAGTTCAAAGCAGCCACCAAGTGCATTTAACAAAAGCCTGATTGAATAAAACAAGACAATTGTATAAAGTACACCGGCAGCCTAAAAGTTTGTAACAGGGCGTAGAAGCAGGACGTTGAAGCAGGTGAAGCGTTTGACAGCAAAGCGACAAAGCAGGAAAAAAAGTCTAATCTCACTGCTGATAACCTTTGACCGCTCTAGGGTAGAGCGCTGAAGAAACGGCTTGCCACTGTGACCTTTAACCGCTCTAGGGTGGTGCGTTGAAGAAACGGCTTGCCACTGTGACCTTTGACCGCTCTAGGGTAGAGCGCTGAAGAAACGGCTTGCCACTGTGACCTTTGACCGCTCTAGGGTAGAGCGCTGGAAAACGGCTTGCTACTGTGACCTTGGCCGCTCTAGGGGGGAGCGTTAGTTCTCTGATCGCTTGACCTAGTTTGCTGTGCCCCTCTTTTCTCAACCGGGCTTGCAACTGGCTTTAGCAGAGTTACAGCAGTAATTGCTGTAGCCAAGCTTTTATGGCAGCTCTAATCGCCAGTAGTAGTACATCCGGCACTGTATATTTAAAGCATTTATATGAAGATAGTGCTAGCCACACACTACTCCTCTCCATACTGGTAGATGTACTAAGGTCTGCCTAACCCTATCTAGTTTGTTTGCCAGAACATTCGAAAAACGCCATTCAGTTGCATAAGGGCACACTTGAAGCAGATGAACTGGTTAGAATTAGAAAAGTAGAAAAGTATACACATCTTAATACACAAATCAGCTTGCCACATTAAACACTGAATCTGTAGTTAACAATCAATCAAGTCTAATACAAACTGAGAACATTTTTACTTGGGAGGAACAGCAAAAATGTTTCAAATAAGTTTTTTAGCATACGAATCAGCTGTGTTTACCTCCGCCTTAAGAAATGAACGCCATGTTTTTTAAACATGGCTTTAGCTGTCCAAGCCAGCTCCCAACAATCAACGCGTGATGGTTTGTTTTGCTTCGGCCACTTTCAACAATGCAGCGCCATTTATTAGATAAGGAACCATCTCATCAATAGTCAAACACGTATTAAAACTGGCTACATCTTTGTCAACAATATTGCCTCCAACGTTTTCATTTCCTTGAGCCAACAAACTTTAAGATACACAATTCTGTTCTTTGGTAAACCGGTTACATACCCACAGCACAGTAAAACGCGTCGTGCTTGCCCGGCAGTCAGTGGAAGAATGTGTGGGTTAACCTAGTCATGTGAGCGCCCGCTGATTGGCCGGGCTGTAACAGCGCCGCCACGCGGGCAGTGTTGGCTGATGTAATATGTTGCAATCGAGCAGACTGGGCGGGAAGGAGTGGGGTAGGGAGGGAAGTGCGGCAGTATTGATTTTTTGGCCGGAGACACACCTGCAATGTAGACAGGGAGCACGCCACCGTAGGTGAGGGGTATGCCACTGTAAACAGGGGCACATTTTTTTAAATAGTGTGTGTGGTGTGTGTGTGTGTGTGTGTGTGTGTGTGTGTGTGTGTGTGTGTGTGTGTGTGCGCGTGCGTGTGTGTGTGTGTTCGCGTGAACACGTAGAGGTACGAGTGTGTGTGTGTGTGTGTGTGTGTGTGTGTGTGTGTGTGTGTGTGTTGTGTGTGTGTGTGTGCGCGCGCAAAGACGTATTTTGTGAAACGCAGAACACGTATGTCTATGGCTCCGTGTCTAAATGAAAATATCCCAGGCAATCCTTCGCCACACGGCTAGGTGACGCCAGCCCTACCTTATGGCGCCATAATTACAGGCCATAGGATCCGCCCAGGGTACTGCCTGCCACAAACCCAAGCCCTCTAATTAGGGTTGTTCGCACAGTGTCTCAGCCAAGTTTTAGTTTGGTGACTGTCTCCCAAAAATGATGGTATTGAAAATGACTGTATGCGCGAAAATGATTAGGAAAACATAGTTTGAAGTCTTACTTGTCAGAGAACGTATAAATGCCAATCCTGGGTCACTTTTTGCCCGAAAACTGGTTTGAGGGCGAAAGTGAGTCAGGATTGGCATTTATACGTTCTCTCTTATCGATCAGCGTTAACAATATTTTCGCTTTATTTTTTTTTTAGGAACCTATTCAAAATATTAACATGACGTAATACAATCTCTCTCTCTCTCTCTCTCTCTCTCTCTCTCTCCCCTCTCTTCTCTCTCTCTCCTCTCTCTCTCTCTCTCTCTCTCCAACTATCTTGTCCCAAACTCCCCCATTCACCCCCGCCCCACCACCCCCGCACACCCATCCCCTTTTCATCGTCCCAGTCCGAGCTATTCACACACACACTGCAACATCTGTTTTAACCTGTTTGAAAATAGATGGCCGCCGGGAGGTCAACGTTCTCTCCCTTTGCTGGTGAGTGCGCATTCCTCCCCTCTATCAAGTGTCGGAGCCCTTTTTAATTGTGGTTTGTTTGTTGGGCTGGTCATTCCGCTGACACAGTTTGTAGCTCGACGGAAACAAAACCAGTTCTGCAGTTTCTGTGTGTTTTTCACGTGGGTTTTTTTCCCCGTGTGGGTGTGTGTGTGTGTGTGTGTGTGTGTGTGTTGTGTGTGTGTGTGTGTGTGTGTGTGTGTACTTGCGTGCGTGCGTGTATGTGTGTGTGTGTGTGTGTGTGTGTGTGTGTGTGTGTGTGTGTGTGTGTGTGTGTGTGTGTGCGCGTGTGTGTGTGCGTGCGCACGCGCGCGTGGGTGTGTATGTGTGTGTGTGTGTGTTTTGTGTGTGTGTGTGTGTGTGTGTGTGTACGTGCGCGCGCAGCGCGTGCGTGCGTGCGTGCGTGCGTGTGTGTGTGTGTGTGTGTGTGTGTGTGTGTGTGTGTGTGTGTGTGTGTTGTGTGTGTTTGCTCCTCGAAGTTCTTTTAATCTACTTCAACAAAACTTTGTGCAAATAGAAATCACGACTGCTTCCGAGTCCGATAGAAATCACGACTGTTTCCGAGTCCGCTTGTCATCCTGGTTTCATTTATGTCTCTTTAGCTGTCTATTTATTCACGCTTTTCATGACGTTTTGGTGGAAATTGAACACGCACACAGACACGAAGATGCGCTGGCACACGCAAAACTGAACAGATACGTTTTCTTCCCCTCCGGATCTCCTCTCCTCTCTCTCTCTCTCTCTCTCTCTCTCTCTCTCTCTCTCTCTCTCTCTCTCTCTCTCTCTCTCTCTCATCTTTTCTGTTACTTTAATTTCTATTTTGTCTTGTTCTATGTTGCTCTCTGTCTCTGTCTGTCTCTCTCTCAGAGGTTTTCTGTTACTTTAATTTCGATTTTGCTTTTTTTCTATGTTGCAAAGAAAGACACTCCTCAGAATTCAATTCACAAAGAAAGAAAAGAAAGATGATGAACATGAATAACAAATGAGCGGAGGAGAGAGAGAGAGTGGGGTGGGAGGCAGAATGAATGAAAAAAAATGAATAAGAAATATAATTATACAAGTAAGTAACGAAGTTATTTCGTGAGTAAGAGAGGAGGAAGGAAATCAGATCAACAAACACACGAAAGAGACAATACAACGAAAGACTGACCGGGAGGAGGACTGGAGAGAACAAGAGGAAAAGGACGAGACAAAGAATTGGTTTTTGTTTTTTACCCTATAGAGGGCTCCTGAACATGGTTCATTCTGTGTTATCTGTACATCAGTCCAGCTATCGATCGATCTATCTGTCTGTCTATGCACGTATCTGTCTATCAATCCGTCTGTCTATATATCTACATCTCCTCTCTCTCTCTCTCTCTCTCTCTCTCTCTCTCTCTCTCTTCTATATATATATATATATATATATATATATATATATATATATATATATATATATATATTGATGTCAGGAAGTGTTAGTGATGGTTTTAAAAGTTTTGTAGGATTTTTTATAATTTCCGCATCTGTGGAGTATGGCCTTGGTGAAGCCGAGGCAATGCGTAGGAATATAAGGCCGTGTCCGACCCGTGTTCGGTCCTTTTCTGAATGTATGAAGGTGTGGGCTGCTTGGTGAGTATAGTTCGGATTTTTGGCTTCAGTTGTAGTTCATTTCGACTTAGAGGTTTAAGATGTTTCGAAATAGGAACAAGAGTTTGTTTAGGTTCTAATATATTTATTCCGGCTTGTGCAGGCATCATGTTTGATAGCTGGGCGGCCGCTGTGAACACCGCGTGGCTGAGTGAATTGTAATGTCATGGAGAGCTTGCGCGAGGCTGGACTTTGTAGTTGCGTGTGGTGTTTGTACTAGAATCGAATGTCGGAATAATTGAGCGATGGGAGCATGAGTCTAAGAATGTTGTCGTAAGAATGTTCGAGTAATTGGGAGAGCGTAGGCGTGTGAGTTAATTTGTTAGTTGGGAACTTGGGAAGTTATTTAATTTGGTCAGGTCAGAGGTTAGGTGAGTTCTAGTTACAGTTAGGGGAAGTAGTTCGCTAGGGAGGTCAGCTAGTTTAGGAATAAAGTAATGTTGAGGGTTGGCTAATTTAAGTTAATTTGTGAATACCTGTGTGCAAAAATGTATGTTAAATTATGAATGTGAAGTTTAAGTGGTTTTCATACAAGTAAAGTTGGAACTTGTATTTTCTTTGAGTCTGTTATAAATGTTGGAGTGATAGCAGACGACTATTTGGAGGAAGTGAGCTACATGTTGTTGTCGGGTGTGACGAAAGCGCGAGAGTGAGCCTATTGATGATCACACAGTTATTATAAAAAGTCGTGAGCTGTTCGTGTTTCATTCTCTATTCAACAACAGAGTAAAAACAAGGTAAACCGGCTCGTGACAATATATATATATTATATTATATACATATATACTGGTAGGAAGATAATATTCAAAGTCAAACCTTTAGACTGCTGAGCACCGCTCAAGGCTGTTAAGCGCCGGATGTAGCCATGAGATAGAATCCTCTCTTCCGTTCCCACTCCACAACATGGTTGTTATCATTCAT
>JAFLJL010013752.1:0-2500 GCA_018398815.1 Conus ventricosus | reverse complement strand
AAGATAATGAACACGAATAACATGTGAGCGGGGAGGGGGGGGGGGGGGGGCAGAGAGAGAATTGGATGGGAGGCAGAACAAATGAGGAAACAATATACAATAACAGAAAGGGCAAAATAAGTGAGTTAGTATTTAGTTAGAGAGAACGAACGAAGACAGATAAACGCACATACAAAAAATGAAAAGAAAGAAACGAAAGGCCAGAGAAAGTTTTGAGAATGAAGACCGCAATTTTGACAAAGAGGATGGGAAGCTGAGGGGCTGGGGGGGGGGGGGGGCAGAGAAAAGAAGAAAAGAAGAATAAGACAAGACAAAGACAAAGAAGCCATGGAGCGCACACTATGCCATTACACATCTCTATCTGTCTCTGTCTTTGTCTGTCTCTCTGTCTCTGCCAGTCTGCCTGTCTGTCTGTCTGTCTGTCCATCTGTCTCTCTGTCTCTCTGTCTGTCTGTCTGTCTGTCTGTCTGTCTGTCTCTCTCTCTCTCTCTCTTAAAAATGTTTTTCATTCTGAAAAAAAAACACCACTTTTAATGTCATAACAGATAAATGGCACATAATAGATTATATGCTAGAATCAGGTTGAGACCTTAAGGTTTTAATGCAGAGAAGAGATGGTTTGAATGTGGAACATCCACAGAATCACCTTGTCCTGCATGCAGACATATATTTTGAGGACGAAGAACACTTTCTGTTCCACTGAAATGCATAAAATGAATTGCGGGCAAAATGCTCGGCTTTTTTTCCCAGTCAGACGTAGCTAAAATACAAGATGTTGCTGTCGTGTTATCATCAGATGACGATCTTGTAATTAAATCTGTTGCGAAATTCATCGTTGAAGCACTGAAAATTAGAGAGAGGAAGACTGTCAAAATCATGACAATAAGAGGTAAATTAATTAACGATTTTTTTCATGGTATGTGGAGATGAGTAAGATGCAGCATCAACATTGCGTCGAGTGGATGGTCGAGTCAGTCTTACAATTTCCGTTCTTTTGTTTGTCTTTCTGTCTAACGTTACTGTGGTACCCCTGTGTGCGAGGATATCTGCAGATGTTCCCATTTTATCTCTTTTTGTGAACCTTTGATATGACATATACACTGGGCATAAGTGTGTACAGTTTGTTTGCAATGAAAGAAAGAGGAAAATGTTATTGTCCTGTTACAATACACCCCCCCCCCCCTGCCCCCACTTGTCAAAAGACCTCTTTGGTGATGACAATGATGAAATATCAAAGTGTCTCTCTCTCTCTCTGTGTCTCCGTCTCTGTCTCAGACTCTCTCGCTCTCTCTCTCTCTCTCTCTCTCTCTCTCACTCTCTCTCTCTCTCTCTCTCTCTCTCTCTCTCTCTCTCTCTCTCTCTCTCTCTCTCCCTCCCTCCCTCTCTCTCTCTCTCTCTCTCTCTCTCTCTCTCTCTCTCTCTCTCTCTCTGTAAATATTTGATATACATAATGTAATCAAAGTTATTGAGAGAATCACGCAACGCGCGCACGCGCACAACACACACACACACACACACACACACACACACACACACACACCACGCACGCACGCACGCACGCACGCACGCACACGCACACACACACACACACGCACGCACGCACGCACGCACGCACGCACGCACGCACGCACACACACACACACACACACACACACATACACGCACGGACACACACACACACACACACACACACACACACACACACACACACACACACACACAGATAGAAAGCGTTTGGTAACACTGTTAGTTAATTGCCAGAATAGCACACACACACACACACACACACACACACACACACACACACACACACACATACACAGGCGCGCGCGCGCAGGCACGCACGCACGGACGCACGGACGCACACACGCACGCCATTGATGATCGTTTTACAGATAGTGTACTGGCAGACGCTTAAAGAGGCGAGAACTCAAGTTAGAAAAAAAGGGAAAAAATGAAAGGAAAAAAGACAAATGCTGCAGGCTGGGCTGACTCTATTCCTATCGACGTTAACTGCACCCTTAATCCCCCCCTCCCCCACCCAGCCTGTAGCCTTCATCATCACTTGCCTCCCTTCCCAGATGAATTTCCTCGTCTCCCCACCCCACTCACCCTTCCCCGCCCCTCATTCCGTCCCGTTGCGTCCTTTTTACTCCCCCCCCCCCCCCCTATTCCCTCCTCCCATCAGCCTTGCCATGTCTGCCGATGGCAAGAGGCAAAAAGTGTTTGCTTCTTCCTTTCCGAAACTCATTTTATTTTTTTTATTTTTTTACTGTTACCCCCTTTCATTTCGCTTTTTGCAAAGAATACCGTCTAGTTTCTTTTTTCGATTTTTTTTTTCTCCAAAATCTCTACCGTGCTTTCCTTCCTTCAGCATGTTTTTGTTTATTCGATTATTTATTTACTGATCATTTGTTTATTTGTTCATTTGTTTTCGTTTATTTGATTATTCATTTATCTATTTGTTTATGTCTGTATCTATTTACTTACTTATTTATGT
>JAFLJL010013751.1:0-77500 GCA_018398815.1 Conus ventricosus | reverse complement strand
ACAGGCTGCAGTATCTCTGGCATCATTCTGGTAAACACTGCCCCGAATGTGCATACACTAAATGCGAAGACCCTCTATTGAAAGTGCCCCTCTGGTGTAGCAACAGCAGTTTTGGAATGGTCTTCCTGACCCATGAGAGTCTGCCATAGGGCTTAACCACGTCGACTGTACTCAGTGCTCGTTTCCTCTAGTCTTACAATGAGCCAGTTGATATCTAGCACCCATTCAGCTCCAAACGCTGCCATTCAGCTCCAAACGCTATCATGTTATTGGGTTGTCTAAAATCCACGATAACACGAGTTACCTTGTCCTTTTTTTTTTCAAAAGACCAATCAAGATAAAACATGGTGATACTGACAGTTCAATGAACAACGCCCCACCCCCACCCCGTTCCCATCCGTAACCCAACTTACCCGATCCCTTTCCCTTACAGCAACACCGCCTCGATTTCTTAGTTAACTGGACACACGAACACGTTTACCAGTTTAACTACGTTTCTGTACAGCTTCAATGATGTTTGACAGCAACCCTGCGAGAAGTATTTTTTATGGATAGGGATTACTACGGGGTGTGTGGTCATGACTTCGCTGTAACTGGGATGTTCCATCACTGCTATAAACGAGCAGGTTACCCATAACATCCACGGAACCACAAGTGGAACGTTTAGAACGTCACCAACCGAAAGCTTACCCCCACACACACACACCCGCCGGCCTTCTTTTCTTTTTGCCTCCCCCAAACATCGTGGATAAACAACACGCATCATCTACCAATGAGGCAACAACAGAATGAAGAAGAACAGTCAACACAGTCAACTTATAATCGCCCATGACTTTAATGTCCTAGACATCAGCTGGATCTCGCAAACAATCGATGGGAATCAATGTTATTTAAGAAGTGCGTTCTGAATGTTCTGACTGACAACAGTATATGGGAATCACTGTCTAATGAAACATTGCAGTTTAAATACTCTGATTAACAACAAACTGGAACAATGGTCAACTTCTCACAGGAAAGGGGCATCCTAAATCTTGTCGTTACTGACACCTGCGTTTGCTGTCCCCCTATCCTCACTGGAAAAGGTTATCATGATTTTGTACTTTGTGACACATTCTTGATTGACCCTATTTAGACCTATGCCTTCGTGATGCAATTTTGAAATAAGGCCTGATGTTAATTTTGTCAGGCATGAACTGTGCAAACATTGTACAGAAGAGTAGAACCACCCAAAATCGGATTCTGCTCAAGGAAGATTTAGATATTCTGAGTATTCACAATTCTTGGCAAAAGGGAAATTTTACTCCTTCACCCCTGTCACGACCGGCCCCTGGAGGTCTGCCCTAAACAGGATCGGTCTAGGTGGGAGTGAAAGGGTGTGACTGACCTCACACGCCCGCAAGAGACCACACAATAAAGATTAGGGTACAACACCCCATTTATTCACACCAACATCAGTCATAAATAAGCATTCCAACACACACAACATGCACAATCACAATAAAGCATTCCAGCACACACAACATGCACAATTATAAATAAATATTTCACCATACGACGTACACAATCACAATCACAACATTTTCAACACACATGGCATATACTAATCATAAATAAACATTTCCGCACCCCATCCCTTCCCACCAGGGAGTGCTCCACACCCCTGCCTCCCCAAAGTCTGCTAGGAGCACCCTGTCGCACTAGGTGCTCCAAACCGGGTCGGTTCTTGAAAGAGTCGTTAAAGGGCCCCGACACCCTTGACACGCCCCAAGCAGCCAGTGAAGAGCGCGTCCTGGGGGGGAAACGTGGCGTGTTACTGGAGGTCCTGGACGGGGATCGGGGCCCGGGCCCAGTCAAGCCGGGGGGCTTTTCTACCAGTGCGCGGTCCCGACCAGAGCGTGGCCTAAACCAGCGCGTGGCCCCAACCAGCCCGCGGCCCAACCAGAGCGTGGCCTCAACCGGCACGTGGCACCAACCCAGTCCGCATCCAACCAGGGGCGTGGCCCAACCAGAGCGTGGCCCCAACCAGCTCGTGGCACCAACCAGTCCGGGGCCTCCGGGTGAAGCCCCCGGGAAGGGGGGGAAAGGTAGCTGGGAGGAGAGAAGAAAGGGAGGGAAGGAAGAAGGGTACTGGAACCCCGCTGTCAGTACAGTCTGACCCCATGCTGTTAAACCCTAACAGCCACTCGCAGATGGGGGGAGGGGAGGTCTATAAACACACCAGCTCAACACAGACCGAGCGTAACACAGCACACCAACCAAAACCCAGGACTGGTTCATTAAAGTGTCCTCACACGAAGCAGGTAAAAGACTGAAATTAATCAACAGGCTATAAAACCAATATAAATTATCTTCACCCTTCTCTCACTCACGTTTAACAATTTCCTTCTTAGGAAATAAACCAACACAGCGCCATCGCTTTATAACTACCACCAATTGCAAATAATAATTCAATGGCATAATGTCAAAATTTTATGCCACATTTCAAAAAAAACACAAATCTCCAACCACGCATCCGAACGACAAATCATGCGTACGCACGCTGCAACATAAAACTCGTTCTCCTTGCACACACAAACAGACGGTGGCGAAGGATAAGAGTCCGGTGAATGTGACAGGGCGGACGAGCGAGACCAAGCAAGTACCAACCCTGAATCACCAGGTTCTCTCCCTTCCCCACCGACTACCGCATCACCGATGCATAAAAAGGAGAAAAAATTTTTAAGGATATAATTTTGACTGGCCAGGTTAAAGATTGAATTAACCAGAAAAGTGGTCTCAAACAATATTTCTTTTATAATGTTGAAAACCCAAAAGAAATTGCGCAAAAGAGAAGAATTAGCCGGCTAACAAGAAAAAAAACAACAACAAAAAAACCACGAAACTGATGCTTACCAGCTCCCCGTGGGTGACCCGGTGGTGGGTCAAACGACTCTCTCTGCCCTCTGTCCAGTCGAGAGGACAGCGCGCAGATGGGGAAAAAAGATGAAGTGATGTAAATGTCCCCCCCCTACAGGCCGACTGTAGGGATAAAGGGTACCGACCGTACCTTCGACGAAGGGTGTAGAACCAAAACAGAGCAGGCGCTCTCAGGAATCTTCCGCTCGAGTAAAGACCGAAACCTCCCTCAACGATGGCAGCGACTTGCCACGCTACGTCACAGTGAGCATACCTCAAGCTACGAGGAATGATGCACGTGCGACAGGTAAAAAGACAGGAGAGAGGCCGATAGAGACAGCCTGTACAAGAAAAAAGATACCAGCCACCCGTGAACCTGCAGGATGAATTGCACGGGCGTGGAATTAGAGAGAGAGAGAAGAGAAAGAAAACCCTAACCTGAACTAACCACACCAAAGGTGCAACCACACCACAAGCCACATTAAGGGGACGGATACACGACAACAACAACAACAACAACCAAATGAACAATTCCATCACCTAGATGGGTCAATCGTCATAGGCCTCGTAACAAACTCGTGACAAACCCCCCTTCTAAAAGCATTTGTTTCTCTGAGATACAGTGCTCCTTTGAACCTTGACGCATGTGCAAATTCACAAAAATGGGACCGAACCCAACCCTCTGTGATCGACAGAGTACGATAAATCCAATACAAACGTTCCACGATAAAAATCACACAAGGAAATACATGATACTACATTTATCAAACAACTAAGCAAACCTTCCAACAATGAAAATAACAATCCAAACCATGGTGATTCACTACCGTTAACGTCACTGAAGGGGAAAACTGTCACTACACCTGAAACAAAACCAAAAGGGGATAAAACCCCTAGTTGCGGGAATGTCCTAACTGTTTTCCCCCAATGTGTGACTACGGGCTCGGCTGAGATAGTCAGCATCCGTATTGCTGGAACCCTTGATATGGCGGAAAGTGAACGCATGGACTCTGCAGTTCCAACTGCCCAACCCATGAGTCGACGACTGACTGGCCGGATCCGGCCAGGTACTGGAGGGATGGTGATCACTCTCCAGCACAAACTCCCGGCCGTAAAAGTGGGGGTTAAAACTTCCTGATCCCCCACACGACTGCTAAACACTCTTGTTCAATCGTGTGGTACCTGGTCTCGGCATCAGTGAGTTTTTTGCTCGCATAAGCAAGCGGTTGGAGTCCCTTCCCTGATCCTTTTAGCAACACTGCCCCAATCCCACTGCAGAAGCATCAGTCCGCAGGACAAAAGGGAGATTGGGATCTGGGAGAGCCAGGACGGGGCGAGTGGTCGGGCCATCTTCAAGGCGTCAAAAGCCTGTTGCAACTCTCACCCCAAACCAACGTTCTGACTTCCCCCTTCGTCAAGGTCAGTGAGGGGCAGGGCAACCCTCGCAAAGTCCTGGATGAATTTGCGGTAGTTACCCGCAAGTCCAAGGAACGATCGCAATTCCCTTTTGGTACCAGGAGGTTTGGCACCTGCAACTTTGGCCACCTTGTCTTCCTCAAGGAGCGATCAAACCCGCTGCAAATGATGCCCCAGAAAAAGGGAAAAATCGTCCTGACCAAGCTGGCACTTGGAAGGACGAGCGACATCTGAACCTCGCACAACCGAAGAAAAAAGGCGCGGAGGAGCGAGACATGCGAGTTCCATTCTACAGAGCTAAGCAGCAGGTCATCCCTGAAGTTATTCAGATCTGGTGTATCAAGAGGAAGGAGCAATTGTCGCATTTACGCGACTGAAAATTGCTCAGCGTTTTAAGGCCAAAAGGCATCACGTTCCACTGGAATGTCCCTCAGGCGTCGTGAATGCCGTTTTGGGTTTGTCTTCTCGGCGCATGGGGAAACTGCCAGTACCCCTTTGCGAGATCAAAATTGGAGAAGTAGTTGGCCTGACTCAGCCGAGCGAAGATTCTGTCGGGCATCCGGCATAGGTTCAGCATCAAACCGGAGAACCTTATCAATCGACGAAAATCGAAAGCAGAACCTCATTTTGCCATCCTTCTTCTTTACCAGGAGGATGGGGGATGAGTACGGGGAACTCGCACGTTCAATGACCCCTAACCTTAGGGTGGCCTGCACCTCCTGTTGGATGGCAGACGTTTTGGGAGTGAGGCAGAGGGTATTGTTTAACCCTAATCGGGGTTTTCGGTGGTTAATTCAAGCGTACACTCGCCAAGGGTACTGTGCAGGGGACGATCTGTGAGCACGTCCTGGAACTCCTGGCACAACCTGCGCAGTTGATCTGTCTGAGCTGAGGAGAGGCCTGTCCCAAAGCAAACATCCTGCCACGACTCCTCCCCGACGAGAGGAACAGTGGGGATGTCCTGAACCACCGACACGGCGTGCTCATCGCCACTCCCAACGACAGGGGTGAGCCTGCCCCGGCACTGAGTTCGTCGTACGTATGCCTTCAAGAGGTTGGCATGATACAGGCGCTCTTGCCCCGCCGCGAATCCTTAGTCCCAGTCACCCACCCGACTGCAGACTACAAAAGGGCCCCGCCAAGCAAGCTGCAACTTGTTCTTCTTTTGTGGAAGGAGAAGCAACACCTCATCATCTGGCTCAAACCAGCGTTCAACACTGCGCCGATCGTACAAAGCCTTGTACTTTGTTTTGGCCGACTACAAGTGTTGCTGAGCAAGCTGGCAAGTGTCAGCGATGCGGTTGCGCAGTCGACCACGTAACGACTCTCTTCCTTAACCACCGGTTTTCCCCAATCGTCGTGGGTCCACATTGCTTCAGGATGTTGGTGGGTCCTCGCACTGTTTTTTGCCATACAGGAGGGTTTAAAAGGGGAAAACCGCATGCTTTCCTGTGGAACCTCCCTGTAGGCGAACAGTACGCAGGAATGAAGCGATCCCACTCACGAGGTGCTCTGCACAATAGGCGACGCAAATCTGCTTCAACGTCCATTTGAAACGTCGACAAGGCCATTGGCCTGCGATTTATAGGGTGACGTGTCTCCTTATGAACATTAAGCAAATGTGTTCACCTCCTTCTGATATCGGACAGAAACTGGGTCCCTGATCCGAAAGGATCTTCTTGGGCCACCAGTGCGCGTCCAAATCTGCAGAGAGCCTCAGCAACCGTAGGGGCATCGATAGTCCTAAGTGGGGACACCTCTGGGTACCGAGTCGCGTGTCCCCCACTACCAAGATGTAGCGGTGACCGCGATCGGATGGTGGCTTAATGGGTCCCCCAGGTCGACCCCAACCTTGCTGAATGGCTCCCCAACCAGTGGCACTGACCCTAGGGGAACTCGCTTCAAGCGACCCTTAGGCGTTGTCCGTTGGCAGGTTCGCAACTGCGGCAGTACTGCCCTAACCTGTGAGTTCATCCCCGGCCAGAAGAAATCCTGCCTAACTCGCTCGAGAGTCCGTTTTGAGCCCTATGACCTGCCATAGGTGAATCATGGGCCTGCCGGAGAACAGATTCTCTAAAGCTTTGGGGAACGACAAGCTGTTGGCCAACGATCTGCCTCAGTGAAAAACCCTAAAGAGGATCCCCTTGTGGAGCTTGAAGCTCACCTTGGCGTGTCGGGCCGCTGAGCGGGACGACCCCACCAGTTGTCGCAGGCGTTGGACATCCAAGTCCCTGGCCTGAAGACGGATCATGGTAGCAGGATCGGCCCTGGCCAGAACCTCGTCAGAGATCGGCTGCAGAACGGGACGCAATTCCTGTTTTCCCGTCTCTTTGGTTTGGCGCGTGTGGTAACTCCCACACACGCCTGTAGGGCAGATCCGTAGACACGGACTGACTGCGTCCGTCCGCAAAGGTGATGTATTCCCTATAAGAAGGGAATACAGAGGTCGCTCCACCCCGATGGCCAAAACTTTGCCACAGAAGTAGGGGGGGGAGATCGGAAAGAGTACAGAAGGACGGGTGGAGGTGAAACCCCGCCCCCAACCCGCACACATCATAACTAACGCCCCGCCGGGCCTCAGGGGAACCAAATCCTTATCCACAAAGAGCGTTGATGCTCCCGAATCCCTGATGGTGTCGACCAAGGAAGAACAACAACAGAAAGGACACTGGGCACTCGGTACCACCAGAAGCTGGGATGGCCCCCACGTTGCCGAGGCACGAGGACGCTGGAAAGAACTAGCCCCATGACTACCGGCGGCTTTAGGACAATCCTTCCCAATGTGGCCAGGACGACCACAAAGAAAACAAAGTCGGGGTGTTGAGGACCCCGATGAACGCCTGCCCTTTTTCGACCCGCCCGCGGTCGCGGCACCTTATTGCCGCTAAATCCTGGTGGAGGGCTTCCTGTCCCTATCTGGGCGATGCCCAAAGCTCTGCGAGCTTCAGCAAACACCCCAGCGGTTATGATCGCCGCCGCGAAATCCTGAGGGTTTCTGTCTCGCCCATACGAATCCTCAACTCTGGGGACACAGTGTTGGTAAGCTGTTCAATAAGAATCAGATCCCCCAGCTCCAGCTTAAACCAAACTGACGCCAGTACCCTAGCGTTTTGCGCAGCCTATCTCCAAACTGCACAAAGGTCTCCCTCGTTGTGCTTTTTTATGACCTAAACTTCCTCCTGTACGTTTCTGGAGTAAGGTGGAAACGCTTTACGCAGAGCCAACTGCATGTCTGCATAAGACGCGCCTTCATTTAGGGTGAGCACCACTCCCTCGCGTACCAGACAATCCAGAAAAAAGGTGCATAGCCTTTTGTTCCTCAGACAATTGGTATGAACTAGCTACCTTGTCAAAATGCTCTAAGAACATATCTATGTCCTCACTGGGTCTGAACTCTGGAAACTTTAACTTTGGGCCTCTAACTCTATCACCCGCCCGGTGATTAACCCCCCGACTTACAGATGGGGAGCCTGGAAAGAAGGGTTTTTCCATCTCTTCCCTACGCAGAGCTAACTCCTCCCGACGGAGGGCCTCCTGTCTGGCAGCTTCTTCCCTACGCAGAATAGCCTCTTCCCTACGCAGAATCTCCTGTCTGTCAGTCTCCTCTCTGCGCAGAGCCTCCATCCTGTCTAGCTCTTCCCTACGCAGAGCTTCCTGCCTAGTAGCCTCTTCCTTACGTCGAGTTTCCTCTTCCCGACGAAGGGCTTCCTGTCTGACAACTCTTCCCTATGCAGAGCAGCCTCTTCCTACGGGGGCAGCCTCTTCACTAGCTGCCGCTCCGAAACATAAGGACAGAAGCGATGTCCTGGGCGGGGTTCACCACTCCCGACAGGGAGGAGGACCCGTCTGACCCGTCCCTTGGGTCTCGACCTTCCCATGAGGAAAAAACTCCCGGGCATGCTCCCTTACGAGGGGAGGCTGGAAAAGAGAGGGTTTTGATTTCTGCGACTCAACAAAAGCCCACAGTTGCTTCGCTATACTCTGACGCTCGAGGGGAAAGTGCGTCGGGGTTTCTCAGCAGGGAAAAACCCCCAGCGAAAAAGAAGTTTTAAAGTACTCACTGGACCACGGCCCCCCAGCACTGGAATAAGTGGAAGTCACTGTTGTCGAAAAAACTGGTGCTTTTAAAAGTAGGGACACATTTTGAAAACCTTTCTTTTCGAAAGAAAGCGTTTTCCCCTACCACCCGCCCCCCGGACGTTCCATGACAACAGATGCTACAGTTATCAAATAAGGGGAAAAACAATTCCACTTTAAAAAACAGCTATTTTAGGGGGGGGGGGGGGGTATTGTGTGTGTGGGGTGTTTGTGTTTGTGTTTGTGCGGGAAAAAGTTTCCCGGTGTCCCACTTTGGCAAAACCGCGCTCTACAACCGGAAACAACAGTGGGGGGGCCCCACCGAAAAAAAAAAAAAAAATAAAAAAATATGTCCGGTGCCCCCACTCTGGCAAAAACCCCGCCCACAGCACCCGGGAACAGTGCGGTGGGCCCGGCCGGAAAAAAAAAAACAACTGGCAGACGGAAACAGGGGGGAGAGGAAAAAAAAATTTACACTAACGTCCCATACAAACCCCCGTTCTCAATAACCCGGGAAAAAAAAAAAAAAAAAAAAAAAAAGGTAACTACTAAAAAAAGGAATGGCAGACTGAGCGGCAACAGAAAGGCAAGCTTACGGGCGTTTCCCGGTTAAAGGGACCCCCCGGAAGGAGGAGGTTTTGGTCGCGGGCGACCACCCCCGGTCTCACCTCGACCCGAGTAACCGGAAAGTTACCTCAGGCCACAAAAAAAACTTCCCCCCGCTAGAGGGCACCCAGCCTACCCCCACCAAAAAAAAACACAAAAACTGACCCAAAAGTATACCCAAAAAAAACAATAAAATGGCAGGTTTCTCCGCGAAAGATGAGAGAGCAGCCCGGGGCCCTTCAAATCCCGGCGAGCCCACAAATGTCCGACCGGCCCCCGGAGGTCTGCCCTGACAGGATCGGTCTAGGTGGGAGTGACGGGAGTGACTGACCTCACACGCCCCGCAAGAGACCGCACAATAAAGATTACGATACAACACCCCATTTATTCACACCAACATACAGTCATAAATAAGCATTCCAACACACACAACATGCACAATCACAATCAAGCATTCCAGCACACACAACATAGCACAATTATAAAATAAATATTTCACCATACGACGTACACAATCACAATCACAACATTTCACAACAACATGGCATTATACATAATCATAAATAAACATTTCCAGCATCCATCCCTTCCCACACCAGGGAGTGCCTCCACACCCCTGCTCTCTCCAAAAGTCTGCTAGGAGCACCCTGTCGCACTAGGTGCTCCAAACCGGGTCGGTTCTTGAAAAGAGTCGTTCAGGCCGACACCCTTGACACGCACAAGCAGCCAGTGAAGAGCGCGTCCTGGGGGGGAAACGTGGCGTTGTTACTGGAGGTCCTGGACGGGGATCAGGGCCGGCCAGTCAAGCCGGCGGGCTTTCTACCAGTCCGCGGTCCCGACCAGAGCGTGGCCTCAACCAGCGCGTGGCACCAACCAGTCCGCGGTCCCAACCAGAGCGTGGCCTCAACCGGCACGTGGCACCAACCAGTCTGCAGTCCCAACCAGAGCGTGGCCCCAACCAGAGCGTGGCCCCAACCAGCTCGTGGCACCAACCAGTCCAGGCTCCGGGTGAAGCCCCGGAGGGGGGGAAAAGGTAGTGGGAGGAGAGAAAAAGGGAGGGAAGGAAGAAGGGTACTGGAACCCCGCTGTCAGTACAGTCTGACCCATGCTGTTAAACCCTAACAGCCACTCGCATGATGGGCGAGGGGAGGTCTACTAAACACACCAGCTCAACACAGACCTGAGCGTAACACAGCACACCAACCAAATCAGGACTGTTCATTAAGTGTTCTCACACGAAGCAGGTAAAGACTGCATTAAATCAACAGGCTATAAAACCAATATGAATTATCTTCACCCTTCTCTCACTCACGTTTAACAATTTCCTTTCTTAGGAATAAACCAACACAGCGACCATCGCTTTATAACTACACCACATTTGCAAATAATAATTCAATGGCATAATTGTCACATTTTATAGCCACATTTCAAAATAACACAAATCTCCAACCACGCATCCAAACGACAAATCATGCGTACGCACGCTCGCAACATAAAACTCGTTCTCCTTGCACACACAAACAGACGGTGGCCGAAGGATAAGAGTCCGGTGAATGTGACAGGGCGGACGAGCGAGACCAAGCAAGTACCAACCCTGAATCACCAGGTTCTCTCCTCTCCCACCGACTACCGCATCACCAGATGCATAAAAAGGAGAAAGAATTTAAGATATAATTTTGACTGGCCAGGTTAAAGATTGAATTAACCAGAAAGTGGTCTCAAACAATATTTCTTTTATAATGTTGAAAACCCAAAAGAAATTGCGCAAAAGAGAAGAATTAGCCGCTAACAAGAAAAAAAACAACAACAAATAAACCACGAAACGGATGCTTACCAGCTACCCGTGGGTGCCCCCTTGGGGGGTAAAAACGCCCTCCTCTGCCCTCTGCCCCCCAAGTCAGAGGACAGCACGAAAATTTGGGGAAAAAGATAATGTTTGGATGTCCCTCCCCACAGCCGACTGTAGGGATGAAGGCCCCGACCGTACCTTCGCGAAGAGGGGGTAAACCCAAAAACAAGCGGGCGCTCCCCAGGACATTTTCCCCCTCGATTTAAAACGAAACCCCCCTAAACCGAGGGAAAGCCGATTTGCCACGTTTAACGTCACATGACATACCAAAAACCTACGGGGAATGATGCCTTTCTACATAAAAAGACAGGAAAAGGCCGATAAAAACACCTGTACAAAAAAAAAGATCCCCAGCCCCCCCTTGAACCTCGGATAAATTTCAGAGAACGGAAAAAATGCGGGTTCCCAGCCACCCGGGTTCTAAACCATTTTTCAAAACCGGCAAACTCTAGAACCTGCATTTCTCCGTTCTCTGACAAGTAAGATTTTAAAAACCCAAAAAAACTTTAGCTTAGAAACGAAAGGGGAAAGCACCGGGGCTGAACACCCCCCATAGAGTAACGGGGGAAACAGCCGGGCTGAACGCCCCATATACAAACGGTGGGGGCAGGAAAACCTTTTAAAATTTTCAAAGTTGCCCCCTAACCTAAGGTTTCTGCACTATCCTTTACTTACACGGGCCCGGGAAAATGACAATTTTGGGATCACCAGGGGCTGAGTAAACGGCCCCCCAATAAACAAATAATAGAATCAGCTGAAAGAAAGTAAAGGGACTTTTTCCGCCCAGCACTTGTGTTTTTCCCATTTCTCCAAGTGCTGGGCGGGGGAAAACGTTTTCATTTGTTTGTGTTCGTTAAATTTTTTTTCAATTCGCTGATAGTACTTTTCTGAATTAAATAAACTTTTTAAAATCACAAACCATTTTTTGGAGACGGGGGTGTTTTTGGGAAAAGGGTTTAGGGGCCCCCCCCACTTTTAAAAACCATTTTTCGGCGAAAGTGCCCCTAAAAAGCGGCAAATTACATTTTCTCTGACAATTTAAGATTTCCCAAAAAACCAAAAAATAACGATTATCTACAAACAGCCCAAAACGTGTAGGGTTATCCGTTTTTAATACAAATTTTAAAAAAACTTATTTGTCTTTTAAAACTAATTATTTTTTGACAAAAAAAATCCCACACTTATTGTGACAAATTTCAAACCCTACAAAACTATGTGTAACAACAGGCGACACGGGGCGGGAAAAACCCGATCGTTAAATTTTAAAGGCTGGCCCAACAAGCGCCCTTTCGCACACACGAAACGGCCTTTTACAAACTGCGCCCAAAAAAAATTCAAAAAAGCACACCGGGCGGCGCGTTAGCAAAAGGGTTCTAGATTTTCACATGTCACTCCCACTTTGTGGCCCCGGGGGTCAAAAAGCCCGGTTTGTATTGTCTTTTTCCTTGGGCTTTGGGGCCTGTAAAGGGTTGTGTGTTGTAGTGAGAAATATTTCCCGGGTTTTGGTGCAGGTTTTTTTTTGTTTTTTTAAAATATTTTGATCAGGGCAGAACAAAGCCCCAGTGGAGTTTTTCTAAGCTGCCCAATCCCTTGACGAGCATTTTTGAGTACCATGCAAAATTTTTTTTAGTTTTTTGGGAAATTTTGGGAGAGGGGCAGGCCCACCCCCCCACCCCAAAGTAAAAAAAAAACCTGCCTCCCAAAACCCCACCAAAAAGAAAGCTATCTATTTGTATGGAACAAGCAAAAAAAAAAAAAGATGACACCAGAAGAACTCCCCAAATTACTTGAAAACAAAAGGGGTTGATGTGGGGAATACTTTAGGAAAGAAGTTTTTTTTTGGGGGGCAGAGGAAATAACGTCTTGGCGTTGCATTGATAAACTGGAAGGGGGGGTAAACACTAAAAAAGGCAGGAAGCTAAAACAATTTTTTTTAATTTGCAAAAATGGTTGCTTTTAGAAAGACCTTCAAGGTCTTTTCACAGAAAAAAAACAGGGGGCCCATACTAAAAAAAGGGGATGAGGGGTTGAAGAGCAATGTGGGGATATCCCCTTCATATTCCGCAAAGTAAAGAGATTGCCGTTTGTTTGAATCCAAAATCTAAAAGGTTTTCTACGGGTTGGTCTTTCTTTTAAAGAAGTCTACTCTATGGGAAGGATTTGGGAATTTAATTTTTTCAAGTTTTTGGGGAAATTTTTAAAAAATTTAAAGGACAATTTCCCCGAACAAAAACCCCCAATACAACTCCAAACACACTCCTCTCAAACCCGAGAAATTGAAGAGAACACGCTTCACCCTGAAGCTTTCAAAGGTCACAGTAAAAGGGCCTTTTTCCCCAGCTCCACCCTAGATGGGCCAAAAGGTTGCGTGACAAGCCTTATGAGAGACCCAAAGCCTCCCCCTTTAGAGCGGGTTAAAAGGGTTTATTAGCAGTGAGGAGATCAACCGGGGGGTTTAAAATTGCTGAACTGTATATCAAACGTCAAAGTTTTTTTTTAAAACTTATCAACTGGATAACGTTTTTCCAATTTTTCTGGCAAGAAAAAAAAGGGGGTTTTAGGCGGGCTTATACATCTACCAATGGAAGGAGATTGGGGCCAGCACTATCTTCATAAAAAATCCCCAAAAAAAAAATTAAAATTTAAGGATGTACTACAACTGGGCATTAGAGCCCCCCAAAAAAGTTTGGGCCCTACACAATTACTGCTGAAAACTCTGCCAAAGCCTTTGCAACCTGGTTTGAAAAAGGGGAGCACAGCAAACTGGGCCCCAAGGAAAAATTTGGTTGGACTACTGACAAATAGTATGACGTGGTTCAAAAAATAGTAACGGTTACGCGTAACCCCGGGCAAATTTTTCTACAAAAAACCTTTTCAAACCCCTGCACCCCCTCCTTTTCAGGCTCCTTTGGGGGGCCGCCGATAGAACTGAAAAAATTTCCGTAATTATTGATTCGGTTTCCTGAGGGGGTGTTTCGGGGGCTGTCTTAAATTTTAACACGTTCAAGTGGAAAAAAAAAAAAGGGCCCCTTCACTTTTCTCAAAAGGGACGGCCTGCCCTATTGTGTGTTTGTTTTTTTGTTTTTTTTGTTTTTGTTGTTTGTTTGTGTGTGTTTTTTTTTGTCCAAACCCTACGCACGCCGCCCCCACCCCCCCCCCCCCACCCCACCACCGCACGCCCCCCGGAACACCAAAACACACCCCTACCCCCAAGTCCCCCCAAAAGTTCTTTTTTAAGTTTTTAATTAAGTCACCCCTTTTTTAATTAAGTTTTTAATTAATTTACTTAAAAGTTCTTAATAATTTCTTGATCAATAATTTCCCTAATTTCTTGATTAAGTCCCTCAAGATCAAAACTAAGTCATCCTTTAAGTACAACCAAGTTCTTATTCAAGTTATTTTAAAATTTATCAAAAAAATACAATCTATTTTTTTAAAACTTAAATAGAAAGATGTCAAATATAAAAACACACACGCCTCAAAAAACGGGTCATCTTTTGAGGATTTCTTCTAAAGCGTTCTCTGCATAGATTTTTATGAATTTCTTACTTTCCTAACCCAACCGCATTGTTTTAAAATTTCGGGTCAAAAAATGTTTTTTAATAGACTCCATGTTTTTAATTTTTTGATTTTTTTTTTAATCATTTTATAATCGCCAGTTCTTTTTAAAAAAAATTTTTAAAATTAATTTTTTTTAAAAAAATTATTCCATCTAAAATGGATCAAAATGATTTTTTTGTTGTTGCCCTTTTTCGGCGTGCTGTTGTTTTTTTCTGTTTTTAGGGGTTTTTCAGTTTTTTTTTGAGGCTTTTTTTTTTCTGTTCCCATTGTTTTATTTTTAAAAACCGTAAAACCCCGCCCCCCACAGCAGCAACGGCCCCAAAAAAAGGAAAACTTTTTTTAAATTTAAATATACCATGAAGATTTTGGTGCTGTAGGCCTTGAATCACATGGATTTTTTAAAAGCGGCATTGAATCAACTTTTTTCTGGGGGTTGGCGGCTTTAGTTTTCATGATAAAGTTATTTTTTTGAAACATTAATTTTTTTTGCCCTGTTCCACCTGCAATTTTTTTTCTGTTTTAAAACCAGGGCCCCAAGGGGGGATGCTTTTCACTGTCCCCCAAACCTGATTCAGTTTTTTCCCTTTTTCCCTGCTGATTTTTCGGGGGTTTTAACCTTTCCCACCTGTTTCTGCGGGATTTTCGGCTGGGTCTTTTGGGAAATAAAATCTATATGATTAAAATTTAAAAAACCCCATAAATTAAGGGCGTTTAAACAATTTTTTCCAAATCTGTAGTATAGATCTTTTTCCTAAACTCAAATAAAAAAACTTTTTTTTTTTTAAAAACTGGATCTTGCGATAAATCAAACTAACATCTTTTCAGAATCAAGGGGACAAATCTATTTGCCCAATTTTTAAGTGAAAAAACAAAACGTTTCCCGACATTTTTTAAAAACCCATTCCAAACCCCAGTTTGCCTTCATACCTGTTATGATACTTTAAAATGTCTTGCGGCGACATCTGTTGAACCCTTTTCTATGCAAATTTCGGGTTCCGAGGAACTGTTTTTTTTTTCCACATCTGCCAAAAATTTACAATTTTTCCCTTTTTTGGGAAATAATACTTGATCATAAACTTGATCATTCAAAATTTTCGGAAGGTTTAGGCTCCCTTTTGAAACTGTATAGTTCCTCACTGTTCTTTTTTTTTAAATTAATTAAAATTTATTTTATTTTCTAAAAAGAGCACCGAAAAAACTTTTTTCCCAAACCCTTGTATACCTTTCGGTTTTAAATTTGGGGGGAAAAAAGGTAGGTTAACAATGCTTGGAAAAAGACTTTTTAAAAAAAAAACCCGGCAGATCTTTGGCAAACAACTTTGAGGATTCAGAAAAAAAGCTGTTTGCTATTAGGGCATTTCCCTTTTTGCACGAAAGATTTTCTAGTCAAAAAGGGAATAATTCCAGACAGTAAAAATATGAAAAAAAATACATTTAAAAAAATTTGGCTTCACCTTAAAAAGATGGGCGGCGCTGTGGTAATGCCTCGCTTTTAGGGGAAGAAAATTACGCATTTAAAAACTGCGAGAGGGAAGGCGAAGAAAAAGACATAACAAGCTGTGGAGCAACTACCCTGCGGGCACAAGACCCGCTATGAAAAGCAGAGAATGGGCCCATTAAATTTTTTTAACGACAAACTAAAAAACAGGGACAAGCAGCTTACAAAATTTAAAAAAAGTTCCCCGGCAATAAAAAAAATATTATCTTGTAAAAAGGAAAACCCAAAATCGAACATTGCCCCCACCAAAATTCAGTGTTTTTTATATCACCATCAACAAACAAAAGTCAAGAAATCGCGTTTTTTTCCTTTTGGGGTATACCGTTGTTTTTTTTGCGATAATATTGGCTGAAATAAAAAATGAACAAAACTTTTATTCCCCAAAAAGGATTTTGGGAAAGGGTGAATCAGGGCAAAAAAAAAAAAGCTAAGCCAACAGGGGGAGTCAGTGAACAAACAGAAAAGGAATGGTAAAAAAACCCAAGCGTTTGGCAAATTTTTTTTACCACGCCAAACCCAATACAGAGACCACATTTTGTAAAACACAACCCAAACCCGACACCCATCAAAGGACCTTCTATATTTCCCCTCGGGATACGTTAAGACGAAAAAGTTTTAAGTACCACCACAGTAAATTGACATAGCTTCAAGATCAAAGATGCAAAAACCAAAACCCAAAAGAGTGTTTCTGCTGTTGCTGTGCCATAAACTGATATACCAAACCGGGGCCCCCTTTAAAATTTACCCGCAGGGATTCAAGTCGATAAAGGAAAAAAATTTTTAAAGGCCAAGTGAATCAATTTTTGTTAAAAAAAAAGATTTTAACCTTTAAAAAGAGGAAATTCCGGGATTTTCACAATCACAGGCTTTAGTTGAAAACTTTAACAAACATTTAGGAAAGACTTTTCTCCTACCAGTACCACAAAGAGCTGATTGAAAATTTTCTCGCAAAAACAGAAGGGGTCAGAAAAACTCCCCTTTCAGTTTTGCGCGAAATGAAAATGAAAAATTTAAAAGGGGAAAAAAAACCATTCCAAGCCAATCAAAAAAAAAACAAAAAATGTTCTGAAGATTTCCATACAACCAGCAAACTTTTAAACCAAATTTGGGTTTAAAAGAAGGGGTTTTCCTTTTTTTAAAAGGGGGGAACAAAGGGGAAAACTCCATCAGGGAAACCCAAATCCATTTGGGGAGTGTTGATCCAAATGAAAAAAAAAAGAATTGAAAAAAATAATCCACCCTTGTATTTTTTTACGAAAAATTTACACAACAAAACAACCACTCCTCAAAAAATTTTTTGGGGATGGAAGAACTGCGAAAAATCCCTGCCAAAACACATTTTCCGTTTAAAAATAATTTACGTAAATTTTTTTTGATTTTTAAAAAGGGGAACTCAAAAGGGAAAAAGTCCCAGAACGAAAAAAGATGGAAAAGGAAGAGACCTTGAAAATGATCCCGGAATCTTTTTCATGCTTTAATGCTTTTAAAAGGAAAAACATTTGGGGGAAAAAAAATGCATGCTAAATAAAACCAGATCCCCTACAACTAAAACCCCCCAAAATTTGGGGAAAAAGAATATCTTGAAATAAAAAAAAAATTTCGAACGCTCAAGCAAACATGAAAAAAAATTTAAATGAAATTTGGGTGAAGCTAAAGATTTATCCTTTTAAAAAAAAGTTTTATTTAAAAATATAACCCCCCTGTTTTTGCGGCCTCCATGCCCGATTGCATATAAAACCGGGGTTTAAAAAATACTCGTTTTGTGTTTGTTCTATCAATTTACTTCTTTGTTTCAACGTTGTGTTGATCTCATTTAATTTTGATCGAAATTTTTACGTTTTCATGATGAAAAGTCTTATGCCAAACAAAGCTTTTTTTGTATTTTTTTATTGATATTTTTTACTGCACAACCTGCGGGGAAAACCCTTTGCTTTCTTAATGATTTTTTCCCCGGGTCCCAAAAAACTGTACAAATTTCGACCTTAAACCCTAAACCCTTTCCCCAATCACCCCTCCGGAAAAATTTTATCCTTCATCTTTCCTAAAAAACCCTTTTTTGTTAGTAAATTTAATGAAAAGGGGAAAACTTTAGGGGAATCAGATGTGTCGTCCCATCCGCATTTCCCTTTTTGCTACTTTTGGCTTCCCCGTCTTTATAGATGCCCTTTATAAGGGGTATAATAACCAAAAAATATCGTATCCCGTTTAAAAAATACTCTGGGCTCGGGGGTACCAAGGGGTTTTTAAGAAATCATAAAGAAATTCTAAAATTTAAAAGCTTTGATAATTCTAAAACGAAACCCAAAAAATACAGGGTTTTTTCCCAATTTTTACTTTCTTTTTTTTCATCATTTGCCAAAAAAACTGATCAGAAATTTTTCTAAATCCTGATAATTTGTTTTGAAGTCAGCTTTTAAAATTGGGTTTGTTCTCATTTGGTGACTAAAAATTTACTTTTTGGGGCTTGGGCGATTCTCCATATCTTTTCCCAAAAAACTGTTGTTCATCAACTTGAAAAAAATCTTTTTCCCGAAGCCCTCTGTGGATTTATTCTTTGGGCATGGTTTTTTCAAGAGTATGGGTTTTTATGAAATGTTCCCTTTATTTAAAAAACAATTGGGGATGAAATGCTGTCAACTTCAAAACCCCCCGGGCCCTTTAAAAAAATTGTAGAAGTCCTTTTAATGACAGACATAATTTTTTTTGCCCTTCGAAGATTAAAGGGACAAGTTTTGGGGGTTTTTCTTGGATCCCCCTTTTGACTTCTGCTGCTAAGGGTAGTCATTATGCAGGGCAAAGGGGTTCCGAGGATATTCTAAGGGCAACTTCTAGTTTAAACCACCTGCTGATTTAGGGGTTAAACTGTTCAAAAACCCCTTTTTAAAGCCCTTTTTTAAAATTTTTTTCGTACTTGTGTACATTTTAAAATTCGATGGAAGTGAATTTGGGCCCTTGCCCTCCATACAGATTGTTTTGCATCTAAATACATGAAAGTTTTTAAAAATTTTTTTTTTCTTTTCCCCGGGTCATAGTCGCCCAATATTTTTTTTTTTGCTTTACAGAATGATTCGACCCATAACTTAAAATTTCCCCCCACCAATCCGTTTTTTTAATCATCTGAAAACCCTTTGGGAAGGGCAAAACAAAAAAATCAATTTTTACTCCAGTAAACTTTTAAAAAAGCGTCCCAGCTCATCCCCGGGGGGAGAAATGTAATGCGCAGGATCCCAAAATTTAAAATTTTTATGCAGGGCTTTTTTATAAATTTTTTAAAAATATCCGCCAACAAAAATTAACACCATCAAGAAAAGTCAAGATAGTCCCCATCGTTTTCAATCAAATTTTGCCACGAAACTTGGCATGCTGGTAAACCCAAATCCCCGATTTCCTTTCCTCAAAACTAGAAAAAAAACGCGCCTTTAGGCGGAATTTTAACTTCCGTCAAACCTTTTCCCCAAAAGATCAGTTTTTTCATAAGGGGAAACACCCTTTCTAACGAGGTTGGGGCAAAAATTCTTCCTTTTTGGGGAGGACTTTAAGGGGCATAGCTAGTGACCTAATATCCCATCAGTGGGTTTCTTGAGTCATAAAAAGACATTTAATTTTAAAATGAAACACAAAGTCCTTTTTTGATGACTGTGCAATCATGACACCCGAAAGGGAAAAAGTCCCTGCTTTCAATTTTAAGATGAAGTCCCTAACCCGCCCGTTATGAAAGAAAACAGCAGCTTTCCAACCTTAGGATCAAAAAATTTTTGTTGAAGATTGCTTTACTGGTGCTTCTCCCCTGAAACTTTCCCCTAATTTGATCAGGTCCTTTCTCCCCTGGCCCCCCAAAAGGGGGGCCCCCTTTTGGATTTTGGGTTTTTTCCCGAGTTCTAAACCCCCCCAAACCCCCCCCGTTTAAATTTCCCCGATCATCTGTTGTTGGGCTTTACGTCATCATGAATTCAGATAAATTTTAATTTAAAAAAAGTCTTACGCCTTGCTGCAATTTCGTTTTTTAAAAAGTTTCTGCACTTTTGGGCCCCTTTAAAAAAATTGGGTTGAATGAGCCCATCCGACCCGCCCAAAAAAAGAAGGGAAAAAGAACAAATCTGATGATACTCATTAAGAAATGTTTTTTCGAAGTTTTTTGGCGCTGGCCCTTCATAAGGAACAATTTAGCGAATTTAAATCTGCTAAAAAAAACAAATGGAGAATTTTGCATCCTTTCCCCCGTTTTTAAAAAATAACTTTAATCCGGGGGGGGCTAATTTAAATTCTGTATTTCAGTCAACTGGGGCCCAAACAAAAGGGTTTTATTTTTTCGCTTTTCGGCTTTAACAGATGGGATTCTTTTTTAAACATTTTCTGCAAATCTTGCTTAAAGCCCCTTTTCTTTAAGTTGCCGCCAAAAATTTTACTCATTGTTCGTATCAAAGTTAATTCGCAGCCCTGCTGGGGAAAAAATCAGTAGAAAATCAACTTTATTTTTGTCTGGCTCCCAATCGTTGGGGTGTTTTTTTGGGCACTTTAATGGGCTTTAGATTCGTTTCCCCTTTTACCCATGGGGTAGACATTAAAAAGTTAATTTGGTGTTTTTTTTTTCTTCAAACTGATCAATTTTGGGCAAAAACCCAAAGGGAAAGGGGGTTTTCCACTAAAGTTAAATCCCTTGATGTAAGGCTGAAGTTTTTTTACCCTCTGCGTTTTTTTCGGGCGTGATTTCAGGCCCTTTCGAGAACACACCACATAAAACATTTTTTGTCTGTATTTTTAAAAATTTTTAAAATGCTTTTTTTGCAACTAATGCCGGAGGGGAGGGGGAATTTAAGCCTTTCCTACAAACGGTGGGATACTTTTGCCTGTTTTAATCGATCCTTTGGACTTTTGCCCTCTGACCAACCAAACCCCCTCATTTTGGCTTTTTTCACGGCACGTCAAAATTTAAGCAGTTCGTCTCCCAACCCCGGGGGTTAAAAACATTAGGGAAAGAATAGTCTTTTGGTTTTTGTCGAGCCCAGACTTTTAGGTTTTTTTTTTCATTTTAAATTTTTACAAGTCATTAAAACAGTAAAATTACTTTAACTGGCGGGGCTATTGTTTTGTTTACAGGGAAATTGAAAAAATTGCCCTGAAAAACCTTGCCCGTACTTTTTCAGGGTCCAAAGACTTCTAAATCAAAAACATTCAGTGCTCTGACAAACGCTCTTTCCGAGCATTCCTTCCCAAAAAATTCAAACTGGTCCCTTTATATGTCTTAGCCATGTTGAGTTTCTTTTCTAACCCAAAAAAAAATTTCTTTTTAAAAAAAAAAAAATATTAATCAGAATCAATATCAACGGTCTTTTTTTTGCTTGGACTCCCCAAAATAAAATAATAAACACCTTTTGGTGTTGTAAAGTGACGTTTTTAAAAACAGAGTTTAATGTTTTTGTTTTTCTTTTTTTTAAACATTCCCTTTTTTTTTTTGCTCGGGGCCTTTGGGGTTAGAAAAAACCCTTTTCCCGCCTTTTTTTGAAAAATCAAAATTTTTTCTTTTGTAGTCCCTCAAAAACGGCCTGTAAACATTAAAATTTTTCATCCGTGATGTTTTATTTTAAAATATGCTTTTTTTTATTGTCAGTTTGAAAGAACTAAGTTTAGCTGTTTTTAGTTGAAACCTAGCGTGGCTTTTGGAGTTAGGTTTTAATTTTTTGCCCAGCAAACACTTACAGCCCAATTTAAAACAGGCCCCAGAGCCTTAAAGCAAACCCCCCAATGGTTTAAAACGCGGGCGCACCTACGCCTGTTTCAAAAAACCAACACTTGCCCTGCTGATAGTGCACTTAAGTTTATTTCCAGTATTAAAAAAAAATTTAAAACATTAAAAAAAGCAAAACCTTCGTTTTTTTTTTGCTGTATTTTGAAAGGTCTTGGCCCAGTTTTTGTTTTCATTTGCGTAATGTTTAATTTAAAAATTTAAAAGGTTTTTTTTGGGTTTTGGGGGTATCCCTTCTCTTTGGGGACCCCCTGGTGCTTAGGCACATTTGATAAACTTAACAGACATGCTTTTATAAAAATAAAAAAAAAAATTTTGTATTTTATTCTTTAATCTGTTATCTTGAATATTTTAGCTGCGCATCAAATTTAAAAAAAAAAAGTACTTTAAAAAATTTTTTTCCCGGGTTCTTCTTCTTTATCAAATTTTAATGTTTTTTTTACTCTCTCACAGGTTTTTCTCCCGCCCCCCAAACAACGATTAACCTCTGTTGAAACCCTTTGGGCAATTTCCCTAAAAACCCTATTTTGGGGTTTAAAAAAATCATCAAACCTAACTTGTGAAAAATGAAATCTTTTGACACAAGGGCAACTTTGGATTTCAAAACCCCCGCCTTTCCAAAAAGTTTTCTTATTTTATCAAAAAGCTGAAAAGGTTTAAGCCCGCTAGGGGTAGATTTGGGTTTGGACTAAAAATCAATCCCAACATTGTAAATTTTTTTTATTTTAGGGTTTTAAAAAAACTTTTCACTTCCCTTTTGAAAAAGGGTTTCTTCATCTTCCCCACAGCAAAAAAAATACCTTTAAGCATCTTCTGCCCCCACTAAAAAAATAAAATTCCATATAGTGTCTTCCCTGCTTTTTCCCGGGATAAGTTTTTAAAGAAATTCCTCTTTCGAAAAATAGGTAATTTTGACTGAATTGTTGCTCAAACAAACCTTGCTAAATTAGGGGTTGCTAACAACCCAAACCCCAACGAAAGTTTAAAATGCTGTACTTTTGCTTTTGGGGTCTGATGAACTGATAAAACGTTTGTTCAATAAAAATTTGTTCATATGACAAACGTCTTTAATGCTCCTTGAAAGAAAGGGGCAAAGCGCTTTTTAACAACTCAAAATCCCAAGGGGATGGAAAAAACGAAATTTTTAAACCAAATTTTTTCAGCTTTCAAACTTTTAAACCCTCCTTTTGTAAACTGCGCCCTATTCTTTGTTTTAGTGCTTCTTCATTTCTATTCCCCTTTAAACGCAAAGTCCGCCCCCTTTATTCCCCGGGTTTGCCATAGACAAATAAAGGGTTTAAAAAAATGTTGAAATTTTGTAAAAAAATATTTTTGCCCCTCAATTTTTTAGAAAAATTTTTTAACGATTGCCCGCCCTCCCGATTCTGTACAACTGTCCTGTTTTGGGGCTGTTTTTTTGAAGCGAGTTCTATTTTGAAAGTAAACGCGCAGGGGCCTTTTCAAAAAAACACTTTCATCCCGCCTTTCTAGGCTGGAAATTTGACAGGGAAGAATTTTACTGCATCAATATAGATGGATTATTTTTGGGAAAAGTAATATTCCGCTTATTTCCCTTCCCCGCCAAAAGGTTTCTTTCATCTTTTAAAGCGGGGCCCAAAAATTGAACCATAACTTGGACATTTTTTTTTAAAACAAAAAAAAAAAAGTAAAATTTATTAAAGAAACATGGAAGGCAGAGAAGATAAAGATTATGATGTTTTTGATCGTGGAGACGACTTGAGTGAAATGATACAGCATCGCTCAGCGCTCTCAATGCGGCGTGAATTAACAGAAAGTCATGTTAGATCATTGTACCAAAATTAGGCCTTGAACCTCCCGAAGTTTTAGACCCTAATGATTTTATCCGAGATAATGATGGCCATTTTGTATGTGAAAAACGACCAAGGACAACGCGTTCAGCTTACAACTAAACGAGACCCATTAAAGTTTTAGCCGTGGTTCAATTAGACAAAGACTCCCTGCAAGCGTACAAAATCGCCTTGGCATTGCTAAACCAAAATTAGATAGGGATGCAGTTTCTAAACTTCAAAACACACTGCAGGAACTCCCGACAGATAACCAAATGCAAAACATGGAACTTAAAGAATTAAATCAATCGGCAGACGAATTAATAAATGCAATAGAGGCAGAAACCAGTTTTTCAGAAGAAACAGCATTAAAGACTATACAAGACTCACCGCTACCCATGCGAGAAATAGCGGCCCTTGATCATGCTTTGAGAAGCATCAGAGGCGAATTAACAAACAATTTAGCAAAACTGGGTGAAATAGATGAGCATATAAAAAGAGAAAAAAAAAACTCGTTGAGGCTGATGACGCCAACTTAGGGCCTCATATTAAAGAAAGAATAACCCAAAGACTAAAAGACTTGAACAAGAGAGATCAGCAAGACTAGAAGTTTTGTCTACTAACCGAGAACAATTACGAACTCAAGTGAGCAGAATAAGAGAAACTATCCAAAGAATTTTAAATGAAGACACAACGCTAGCAGAACGAATACGAACACTGTTTAGAGAGCAGGGAGTCACATTAGCAAGCGTTATAACAGCCTTAGGATTTGCAATAAGCACACTGGTGTTGGCTATTACAGGCGGCGGTGGTCAAAGTCCAGTGCCTCCATCGCCATCGCCTCCACCTGATAAATCATGGGTAAAAAACAGCTTGATCATCTTGCGAGTTTATTAAAAAAAATTAGCTGGTAAAGCTATAGACTCTTTACCTGGTATATTAGGAGGTATTGTTAGCTGGCTTTTGTCTACTGCAAGCAAAGTAGTTGGCTTTATGGCTGAGCACTTATGGACATTAGTTCTCTTAATAGTTGGGTTAATATTTAGTAAGATAAAGACCGAGTAATCCTATGCCAGTTAATCCAAGAACAAGTGCTGTCTTTTTCATATTCATGGTCATCGCGAACAGAGTCCGGGTCTTCAACGGCCTTTGGCTTTGGGCCACGGGGATTGGATGACTTATTCTTGGGGGGTCGACTTGTTTGTTTACTGCTTGCAATATTACTGCTCAGAATTTATTTTCGTTTTTTCCGACCTTCTGTTCATTGCCTGCCACAAGGATTTCATTATTGTAGTTTATTATTGTTCCTATCTGGAGCCTGAGGTCAGAAGGCAGCATGTAAAACCAGTGCCAACAGCAAAGTCTACTTTCGATCTTGCGTATTGTAAAACATGTTGGTACCTTTTAATACTTGAAGGTAAATCAACTCTAGAATTAATGGCGTCCTCTAAATTTGCTAAGTATTGTTTTTGCGCGTCAAAACCAGTAGAAGGATCAGTTATGCTCGATCTCGTTTGTGCTTGCGAACCTAGCAAACACCAAACGTAAGTACGAACAGAGTCGTTTATTCGTTCTATTCCTGCTTTGGTTAGGCCCTTAGAAGGTCTAAGATAAATGTTGTCCATGCTGTTTTATGCTCTTGCTCTATAGACCCGAGTGAACGCCTGTGCCTGAAGAGAAAGATGTGTAAGGAGGATTCCAGTCATAGTTATACTTTCTGTGCACGCCCCAATAATAAGGGTGCCTAAGCCATGATTGCGGTCCAACTTTTGTCTAAAGTCTGTCTTAACATTAATATTGAATTCGTTACAGATCCTTTCAAAAGCCTTCATGTCTATTCTGTTGCTGAATGGATTAAACGGTTTGTCATTTGGTAATGGTGCTTGCAGTTCAGTCAAAATACGTCTGAAGGTATAATAAAAATGAAATCTATACACTGACCTCACCAAAGGATCAGGATGACTCAAATGATTAGCATACGATACTCCACACCCAGTTGTTGCACAAAACACAGCAAAGTTTAACTGGTTCTGATAAAACTGCATCGGATGACTAAACCACACTTTCGCGATGTAGTCTTTTTTAATAGGAGGGTTAAGATATCTGCTTAATGGAGTACTCACCTTTACTTAAAAGGTGTCAGTCTGAGTCACAGAAATGTCAAGAGTATCAGTTGTTATATTTTTAAGATTGTAGTGCGACCCAACAGATATTTTGCATCAGTATATTTGAATGCACTCATTTTTATTTTGTTTAAAAAATGTTTTTAACAATAACAACTCAAGGCCGCCCTTCGTTTTAGAACATGCTATTAATAACGAATGCGGAACCAGAACGTCGCGCTCCATGAAATATTCTACAAAGTCGTATGGTTTAATATAAGCAAAGCCAAGGAGAATAATAAGGTTCTAAACGTTGACAAAACAGGGGCCAAAGTTAGCCAGTTAACAATACCTGATGGTTATTACGGGTTTTGCTCACTAAAAGAAGCAATGAGTAACTTCGACATTACTCTCAAACTTAACAATGCAAATCTAAAAACAATGTTAACATTCAAGCCTGAAGAAGAAGGAGGTTACTATTTTGATAAAGAGCTAGCTAAAATGTTAGGCTTTGCAGCTGACAATTATAGATTTAGAGTTACACCAAACAAAACTACTTATGAGGGAGAAAATCCGCTCGATCTTGCATTACATTCATTACTCTATTTTCATTTGGATGAGCTGAGCACTGATGAAAACTTATATGATGGAAGGCCCTCAACTGTTTTTAAGAGCTCTTCCGTCAGGGAAAGCTGCATATTGCGATTATGAAATTATACAATTCCCTAATTTACAGTTTAAAAGATTAGTTTGTGGGAGGGTCGGATCATTTAATATAAAAATTGCAGACAAAACAGAAAAGTCGTGAAATGTGATAACCTGCACATTGTTTTGGAAATAAAATAATAAACTGTACTAAAAAATGTCGCGGGGGCCAGAAGAACCAGGAGTTACATTGGCGCCTGTAAGGTGTATAACCTTAGAATTAAAAGACCTTGCAGACGTTGCGGACTTTGAACAGAACGGTGAGATAGGCACTTTGTATGGTTTTGAGTACACTAAAGATGGCGATTATAAACGCAAAGAGGTCGGCGACAACAAAAAATTTCCTAAACTAGAACAACTGCGCAATCTAGAGGCAAATAATGTTGGTCAGTATGAATATAAAATAGTTCGAAAACCTGACCTCAAATGGCACATTAGAACCATATTTAGAATGGGACATAAAATTTGAATTCATAAGCCCATTTACATTTTTTAGCCGTCAAAAAAAGTTTCAGAAAAGCATTCAACTCTGGCCCTTTACATGTAAGTCTTATGCCAGACGACAATAGTCGGAAAGAGATTGAAATAACGCCGTATGGGAAAAAACAGTACATCCTCCACAGAAAAGAACGGTTTTAAAGAAAGCTTCTACAAAATTACAGTTCTTTCCAAGCAGAAAATTAGGAGACACGTTCACAATGATATTTGAAATTTCTGTCTTTAAAGATGTGGAGAGGGATGGGGTTGTGGGCGTTAGTGACGTCCTTATAAAAGGAATTAATATTAGCTGGCAAAACTTAGACGTTAAAACGCCTTAACGTTACCATCGTCGTTCTTCACAATGGTGAGGATATTAAGATCATAACAACAAGCAACAAAATCAATGTTGACTTAAATAGAAACAATCTTACAGAACTGAATTGGATTAATCTTACACATTTAGGCCTCATAGGGTTTTATTATACTGAACAAGTTTTGACGGAGAGTAATGATAAAAATAATAACTGGATTAGATTAAATTCTGTTAAAACTATGGAGCAGTTAAACTTTATGATAAAATCCCCTCATTGTTCAATGATTTGTGGGCAGACTGGTTGTGGAAAAACAATATTTGTCCTAGACTTATTACAAACAGTTTATCGCTATAATTTTGATCAATATTGTGATTTTCTGTCCAACACTTAAAAGGAACAAAGCATATCATGATAGAAGGTTTATATGGACAGACAATGACGTATATTTAGTTAATCCTAGCACTAAACTGAGTGAGTGTTTAGAATACTTTTATAAAGTGTTTGAAGGAACGCAGACACTCTTTATTATAGATGACTGTTCGGCAGAAAAAGAATAGTTAAAAAGAGAAACACTTTGTCAAAGCTGGCTTTCAGCGGAAGACATGATGGATAAGTGTGTGGATTTTATGCCAGAAATATAACTCGGTTTTAAAAGACTTTAGAGAACAGTTAAAGACTGTAGTGTTATTTCACATGAAAGACAGAGACTCATTTGAAGAATGTTTGCGCGAAAATGATGTTATTGAAAATGATCAGGAAAAACACAGGATTAAGCAAAAATTAAAATCTGAAAAGTTTAGTAAATTAGTATTGAAAACGGACAATCCTACACAATATGTTTGTTTGTAGGGCAGTTATTTTTTGGTTATTGAAGTCTTACTTGTCAGAGAACGGAGAAATGCAGGTTCTAGAGTCGCCCGGTCGAAACTGGTTGAGACCGGGTGAGCTAGAACCTGCATTTCTCCGTTCTCTATGCACGGGCAGTGGAATTAGAGAGAGAGAGAGAGAAAGTAAACCTAACCTGAACTAAACCACACCAAAGGTGCAACCACACCACAAGCCACATTAAGGGACGGATACACGACAACAACAACAACAACAACCAAATGAACAATTCCATCACCCTAGATGGGTCAATCGTCATAGGCCTCGTAACAAACTCGTGACAACCCCCTCCACCCACCCTCATCTAATCTGTATAAAGCCATCTATCTTTGACCCAGTAAGACCAAAGCTCCCCTAATATCCACCTGTTATCTCTACGGACAGAAACTGTAGACACCTAAGCAGCGCATATACCTAGGTTTAATCATCACTGGAAATATTCGTGGACTGTCATGTGACGTAGCCTCACATCAAGGCATGTGACGCTCCATCACATCCAGTTTAGTGATATGAATCATTTCCCCATGCCACAACTTAAAAGGAAGAATATTCATGTGGCTTCACTAGTTGTAGCGGGCGTCTCCAAATAATTGTGAGGATCGCTCATTAAAAGAAACAAGAGTGGTCATTGGTGAAAGTAACCACTGAGAGATAGTTTAATAAGGGCTGGTAAGGTGCTGGTCATGTGTTTTGAACACTGAGTATGCACTCACTAGGAGGAGGGAGGAAAGAATCAGGTTTAGCCCAGCAGATGGCCTAGCTGGACTCGAACCTGTCAGGACGCTGGTCAAGAGGTCCTCACCACATGACCAGTCATTACCAGGTGAGCCATAGATAGTTGGGGAAAGCTACAGGGAAAACCTAAAGAAAAGAGAAAGAAAGAATTCAAATGTTGAATTGGGAAGCAGGTTACTTACACGAACCTTATTCGTGTTTCAGCCCTTCACCCTTCACCCTTCACTCTTCACCCCATCAGGTGGTTAACGATGGCCATGGTGTGGGGAACACACCGGTAGTTCAGCCCCAGCAATTAAAGACTCCAGATAGAGAGTTGGATCTCATCATCTCTCCAGTGACAGGAGAATTCAAGGGGACGACACGATTTCTGAGAGAGACAGGAATCATGACAGTATGGGGCGAGTCTTAAATCTGATGCAGGTATGGCATCATGATTGCAGGAATTATTTATTCTCCTGGTCTGGATCTTGGGCCAATGTTATGGAAGGCCATGACTTTCTAGACACTTGTAAGAATATATTGATTTCAATTTGAAACCTGGTTTATCTCTCAGTGGCAGAAAAGAGAGATACATGTAATAGAATCTGTTTATTAATTGTTCAACGTGATTTAGTAAAGTGTTTTCCCCGAAGGAGAGGGGGAGAAGAAAAAACATTCGGTAGTGCGCCTTTTGGTTGATTAGAAAGATTGCGTGTGCGTATGGAGTAAATGCTGTCATGAATGCGTGTGTGCAAAAGTGACAGTGTGACAGTGGTGACCCCGACGTGATTCGAGCACGCAACCTTCTGATAACTGCGACTTGATCTTGAGCAATTTGCCAGGTGTCGCTACAGTACATGGTGGTGCTGGAGGATCGTTCATTCCTTGTCTTGTGAGTACCAGATCAGTCATCATAGAACAGGGAAATGCTACAAAGCCACTAAAAGTCTCAAAACTTGATGAACTCCAAATTACCCCAGATGATCTAAAAGAAATGCAGAGAAAAGACGAGACGCTGACGACAATACTTTCTGCTGCTAAACAGACTGTCACTGACATACCAACGGACAAACCAACGTACATACTGGACTCTGACATTCTCTACAGGTGTGTACCTGGACAGGACAACAAACACGTTGTCGTTTCCAAAACCACTTAGAGAGATAGTACTACACACGCTCATGATGCATTGTTCGCTGGTCACTGTGGAATCAAAAGAACATTAAAGAGAGTTCTTGATTCTTTTATTGGCCAGGTGTCACAAAGGAAGTTACAGAATATTGCCGCTCATGTGACACTGCCAAAAGACACCTCAGAAAGGTCGCGTCCCATGTGCACCTTTGCACAAAATGCCTCTCATTTCCGTCCCGTTTTGGAAGGGGCTATTGATCTTGTTGGGTCTTTCCCACCGTCTTCTAGGTATCCAGAAACGATTCCACTGAAGAAAATTGATACAGTGTCTGTCGCTGAAGCCCTACTTGCGATTTTTTTTTCCAGAGTGGGTCTTCCAGACGAAATTCTCTCGGATTGTGGAACGCAATTCATTTCCGACCTCATGAGAGAAATTTACAGACTGTTGTCAATCTCCTCCATTTCAACCACGTCATATCATCCTCAATCGAATGGCATGGTTAAATGTTTCAATGGAACTTTAAAGTCCATGCTGAGAAAGGTTGCAAGGTAGGAACCCCATGAATGGGATCGGTTCATACCGGCTTTGCTTTTCGCATACAGGGAAATGCCAAACGAAACACTGGGATTCTCACCATTCGAGCTTTTTTTCGGACACTCACCAAGGGGTCCTTTGGATCTACTGATGACACAATGGACAAATAAGACGGACATACCTGACAGCAAAACTGTCTACCAATACGTTTATGAACTGCATAATCGTTTGAAGGATGCATGTGAGCTTGCTCAACCGTCAGCTGATAGAAAAACAGATGTGTACAAGATCACTGTGTTCGATGCCGAGACCACCCCAGACATTGAAGAACTTCTGTGTCAGCTCTCAGAAGGAAATTATTTTATGAAAGTAGACTTGACTAAAGGATATTGGCAGATTCCAATCGCTGAAGCTGACAAGGAAAAGACAACATTTCAAACACCTTTTGGTCTTTTCCAATGGACGAAAATGCCATTCGGTTTGCAAAATGCCCTAACTTCTTTTGCCAGAATGATGCGAGCCCTGACACTCCATGAATGTGGCGCAGTCCGTTTTTTTTGACGACATTTTGTTGGCTGCAAAGTCATGGAGTGACCTCCTTTCTAACTTACGAGCTGTTTTTTCCAGACTCAGAAGTTTTGGTCTAACTGCGAGACCATCCAATATTCGTGCCAGTTTTCAAACTCTCGAGTTTTTGGGTCACACTATTTCAGTGGGAAAAATGATGCCAGAAGGAAGGAAAGTGGAAAAGATTTTATCCTTACACAAACCCACTACAAAGAAACAGATCAGGTCACTCATCGGATTGTTGTCTTACTATAGACGATATGTACCCCACTTTGCGTCCCTGACGGCCCCTTTGACTGAATTGACGAAAGGGACGAAGAACCAAAGTATTGTGTGGTCTGATGAGTGCCAGAAGGCTTTGGAGTGTGTTCAGAACACCCTCAACTCATTTCCTGTTCTTTTGTTACCCTCCCTCTCAGAAGACTTTATTTTGAGAACCGATGCCAGTTCCAGAGGAATGGGAGCGGTACTTTTGCAGGAAAAAAAATGCTTTGTTACATCCCGTACAATACGCCAGTAAAACGTTCTCAAAGACACAGGAGAAATACTCCACTATTGAGAGAGAGCGCTTGGCTATTGTATGGGCATGTGAGAAGTTCGCCAGGTTCTTGACTGGAAGAAAGTTTCGGTTACAGACCGACCACAGGCCATTGACGTTCTTGCAATCGTCAAAGACTAAGAACAACAGATTATTAAGGTGGTCTTTGGCATTGCAGGAAATCCAATTTACTATTGAACCAGTGCCTGGAACACAAAATGTCATGGCAGATTTGTTGTCACGTGTATGAATATTCATGGACAAATGTAACTGTCTTCAAGGGAAGGACTTTCTGCTATTTTGTCTTTCTTTATGATTACGGTGTGCTCACATTTGACAGTGAACTGTATGTTTCTGACTATGTAAATCAAGTGGTATTTATGCTTAATTTGCTTGCTGAAGTCACTATATGTTTTACAACCAACAACTACTTGATGTTGATGTATTACACATCTATTCTTTGCTTTATTCTTTAATAAACAATGGAAAAATCATCATGTACTATTTATGTCTAACTTGCTTGTAAAGGTGAATATGTACCTATGTGTCATGAGCAAATAACTCTTTAGAAATGTATATACACATGCTTTCATTGTGTTGTGACACAAACCTGTTGTTTTCATTAGTCCATTGTCAACAATGGAAAATATGTTTCACTTTTCAATGGACTATCACATTACATGTGGGGAACAAACTATGTTTATTTGGAAATGAAATGAAATGAGGCAGGGAACAGTAAACAATAAACAGTAAATAAGTGGGTAACGTTTGCTCCCATAAGAAAACCTAACACAGAGTAACGTTTATTCAAGACTGGCACAGCCTTTTAAACTTGAATAAAGTCAAACAAATACACAGACGAACAATCTAATAGTGGGGGAAAAAACAAGCGCAGGCCAACAACTGAACTGTCTTCATAATAATGACTTGGCAAAGTTTTGGACTTAAGGAGGAGGGGGTTGGGGTTGAAGATGGAGAAACTGGGAACATGAAATTAGAAAATATATTACAGATATGAAAACTCTCACTAGCTGCATAAGGGAACCATCGCAATCCTTTTTGAAGGCAGATATATTTATATTGGCTGCTCGAGGCAATACAAATATATCTTCCTTCAAAAAGGATTGCGATGGTTCAATACAAATATATCTGCCTTCAAAAAGGATTGCGATGGTTCCTTATGCAGCTAGTAAAGAGTTTTCATATCTGTAATATATTTTCTTAATTTCATGTTCCCAGTTTCTCCATCTTCAACCCCCCCCCTCCCCCCCTTTCCTCCTTAAGTCCAAAACTTTGCCAAGTCATTACTATGAAGACAGTTCAGTTGTTGGCCTGCGCTTGTTTTTCCCCCACTATTAGATTGTTCGTCTGTGTATTTGTCTGACTTTATTCAAGTTTAAAAGGCTGTGCCAGTCTTGAATAAAAGTTACTCTGTGTTAGGTTTTCTTATGGGAGCAAACGTTACCCCACTTATTTACTGTTTATGTTTATTTGGTTTACATGTCTTTTGAGAAACATTTACACTTGAGAATTATTCTCATTTTCATGAGGGTTTTGAAACATGATGTATGACAAAGATCAAGGGGAAAATGTGCTTCACATCTTAACATATAAATACAATTTGTCCTATAATTGTTTTGTCCATGTAATTTGTGAAAAGTAATTTGTGACATGTGGTGATCAATTATGATTTTTTTTATAGAAAGACTGAACGTTTGAAACATGGTATTTATGGTGGATCATGATGATTGATTCCATACGTTGATTATTAATCTGGTGAATCATGTGAGATGGATATACATTTTAAGATTCATGGCTGAAGATGTGTTTTAAGTGAGGTTGTATATCCTTTAAAAAAAATTCTGGAGAATTTTTTTCACCCCAGGATGGGGGGTGTCATGTGACGTAGCCTCACGTCAAGGCATGTGACGCTCCATCACATCCAGTTTAGTGATATGAATCATTTCCCCATGCCACAACTTAAAAGGAAGAATATTCATGTGGCTTCACTAGTGTAGCGGGCGTCCCCAAATAATTGTGAGGATCGCTCATTAAAAGAAACAAGAGTGGTCATTGGGTGAAAGTAACCACTGAGAGATAGTTTAATAAGGGCTGGTAAGGTGCTGGTCATGTGTTTTGCACACTGTGTATGCACTCACTAGGAGGAGGAGGAAAGAATCAGGTTTAGCCCAGCAGATGGCCTAGCTGGACTCGAACCTGTCAGGACGCTGGTCAAGAGGTCCTCACCACTGACCAGTCATTACCAGGTGAGCCATAGATAGTTGGGGAAAGCTACAGGGGAAAACCTAAAGAAAAGAGAAAGAAAGAATTCATATGTTGAATTGGGAAGCAGGTTACTTACACGAACCTTATTCATGTTTCAGCCCTTCACCCTTCACTCTTCATCCCGTCAGGTGGTTAACGATGGCCATGGTGTGGGGAACACACCGGTAGTTCAGCCCCAGCAATTAAAGACTCCAGGTAGAGGAGTCGGATCCCATCATCTCTCCAGTGACAGGAGAATTCAAGGGGCGACACGATTTCTGAGAGAGACAGGGAATCATGACAGCATGGGGCGAATCTTAAATCTGATGCAGGTATGGCATCATGATTGCAGGAATTATTTATTCTCCTGGTCTGGATCTTGGGCCAATGTTATGTGAAGGCCATGACTTTCTAGAAACTTGTAAGAATATATTGATTTCAATTTGAAACCTGGTTTATCTCTCAGAGTGCAGAGAAAGAAAGATACATGTATAGAATCTGTTTATTAATTGTTCAACATGATTTAGTAAAGTGTTTTCCCCGAAGGAGAGGGGGAGAAGAAAAAACATTCGGTAGTGCGCCTTTTGGTTGATTGGAAAGATTGCGTGTGCGTATGGAGTAAATGCTGTCATGAATGCGTGTGTGCAAAAGTGGCAGTGTGACATGGACTAACCCGTGCAAGAATTTATCTGCCGTGGACAAGAGATCGGTCGACTTCCTAAGGTGAAGCTTTAAGGCATGCATCCCCAAAATATATGCGCTTCCTTTTACGAAACGGTCTACTCCGTCCATGAAAATGCTTATACAATTTGAGATCCATGCGAACAATAAGACGAGATCAACTTGAGCGTCGATAGGTGAACTGCCAGATATCTCAAAAACAACCACAAAGAAAAGACCACGACAGGATTACCACTGTAATAAATAAAGTACGACGAACTATCCTGGAAGACAGAGAAGAAAGAGTCAAAAGATCATGATCTACATGACTATTATTAGCATGGCAGGCATTTTTATCCAGTAGTCTTTTCTCGGAGCTCCGACCTAGAAACACAAAGGCATCACCAACGGCATCAAGAACAGATTTACACTATCCCTGGTCAACACTTTCTGTCCGTTGACTTTTGCCAAATGAAAACTCAGTCTTGCAATGGCAGAAGATCAGGCACATGCACAAACGTGCACAAAATCCTGCCAGTGTGCTGAACAAAAGTAGAGTTCGAACAAATTAGCGCTTACGTCTGCTGTTATACTGTCATGAGCCATCGACATCTTAACCACTTTGTCGTTTTGGCACATGACCATTTAAAGACTTCAGTAACAGACGCAACATTAAGCCCTTGCAGTTAAATTCGGAGAGAGAAGCGGGAGGGAGGGGAGAGAGATTTATCTCTTTAAGTTGATACTGTCCTAAGGATACTAAGATTCTAACTGCACGATTTAGAGGTATTTTGATAACGTAGTGACTGTGTCAACGTTAAAGCATGTGCAGTCTCTCAAAATTTTCAAAATGGCTCTAGCATTTTATTAGTTTGGATATATGTTTAGAATTCGCTTTTTCATATCTTCAAAGTTATGTGTTCTTACTTGTAATTTTTTATGCTTCCCAGAACACTTCTCTCTTCAGAGATAATAAAGTTTGACTTTTCGTGTCTGGCGTATCTTATCTCGTCTCGTCTCGTCTTATCTTACCTTACTGGGTTTTATCTTATCCTTGTGGGTCTTATCTTGTCTTATCTTGTCTTTTCTAGTTTTGTCTTGTCTTGTCTAGTTCTGCCTTATCTTACCTTCTCTTTCCTTATCTTCAATTACCTTACCTGATCTTACCTTACCATACCTTTACCTTACTTTACCTTATCTTATCTTATCTCATCTGTAAGTATGTGTGATACCCACCTGAAAATGACGAAACATAGTGTATGCTCAAATCCCTTCCAATTGTTTTACATGGTCCTAGAAAATGCTTCCTACTGACTTCTCGAACAACCAGAGAAACATGGTATGGCGAAATACCCCTTGTCATGTGCAGTCCCAGATATACTGTCGCCTCTTTGGTACAGTAATAAGGAGATATAGGATCCTCACTAGGTTCGCAACCTGTCCAGGAAACACTCGACCATTCTGGATGCGCATGACGTTTTGGTGCACCTTTTTCTGGCGCCGGAAAGGTATGCACAGACACATAATTCACCAGAGTACATGGTTGTAGATGCCAGTCTACAACAAGTTCAACGTCACTTTTATGGCTGGCAACTTTCAGCCAGCAGACATCTCCACGCGGCCATGATTCCAGTTGTTTTTTGCTGTTGGAGAAGTTGATGAAGATTCTGTTTTCGCTGATGGTCAAAGCTAAACCAATCCGTCGGCAGTGTGAGAGATCCTGGAGGCTGATCTTGGAAACACTGTTGTCTACGCATTTGACGCACAGTCTTAAACGGAACGACCACATTGCACGCACAGAAACACAGACACACAGAGACACTCACTTAATCTCTCTCTCTCTCTCTCTCTCTCTCTATCTCTCCTCTCTCTCTCTCTCTCTCTCTCTCTCTCTCTCTCTCTCTCTCTCTCTCTGACACACACACACACACACACACACACACACACACACACACACACACACACACACACACACACACACACTCACTCACTCACTCACTCACACACACACAGAAGCCCTCTGTTTCATTATTCTTTAGGATTTGTTTTCTTTCGGCAACTGTTTCATGCTTGTATACTTCTACAATAACGCACAAAACTTTCATTGAAAAGTTAACAAAGCAGCCAATCTTATACTGCTTTGTGCTACTCGAGAATAAAGAATGTTGATAATCAGACGCATTTGAATAAGTAAAAGAAAGAAAGACAAACAGACAGAAAGAAAGAAACAAAGAAAGAAAGAACGAAAGAAAGACGGACAAACAGACAAACAGAATGACAGACAGATAGAAAGAAAGAAGGAGGAAAAAAGGAAAGAAAGAAAAATAACAAAAAAAAGATATGGTTAACCCATCCATTCGATGACATTACTGACAAAATACTAGGGAAAATTGACTCTATGCAGCTCACCTATTGGCCAAAAGCAAGTATGCCCATGACGCGTGATGTGAACATAGTTTGTACCAACTATCCGAACACAGACTACAATTCAATGGGTGCTTCATTACGTTTAATTAACACCATGTTCTTGTATGTCCTATATTAATTCAGTAACAGTAAATCACAAAGTGTAACAAGCAGTTAGATTTGTCTTACATTAAGCAACGTTTGAATCATATTCACATGCAAACGGTTTTGCTTTGCACTTGTTAAGTTCAGTGTAATGTTTGTTCACTGAATAACACATGTGTTACGCTAAATTTGTGAAATTGCCTGTTTCATGAAACGAGCAAGATTTTGCCTGTTTCATGAATCGGGCAGTGAAATTGCGTATTTCATGAAACAAGCAAATGCCTTGCCTGTTTCATGAAACAAGCAAATTTTGATTGCGCGTTTCATGAAACACGCAGAGAGTAATTTGAGCCTCGGATGCTCAAATAATTCTCTCAAACTCTCTCTCTCACTCGCACACACACTCCCTCTCTCTTTTGTGATCAGTGATCAGTATTCTTCCTGGTTTGTGTCAAGGGGTGAGCAGATAGAACGGAAGTCGGACACTCAAATAAAGTGAGTGCAGCTCAAATTATACGCGTCGCTTTGCTTTGTTGAGTTTGTAGTTGTTGGAGAGTGCTGCGTGTTTAGTCTGTACTTGATCGTCAACATGACAAATCGCGTATGGGACTGTTCTTACGAGCGGAAAGTGATTGAAGTTCTGAAAAATCAGAAGACTGGCGAAAGACAACCACGGGAGAACTATCACATTCTAAAAAGTTTTGGTATTTCAAAGTTTGGTGGAATTGAGCAATTGAGCAAATTGCGTATTTCATGAAACAAGCAAATGCCTTGCCTGTTTCATGAAACAAGCAAATTTTGATTGCGCGTTTCATGAAACAAGCAGAGAGTAATTTGAGCCTCGGATGCTCAAATAATTCTCTCAAACTCTCTCTCTCACTCGCACACACACTCCCTCTCTCTTTTGTGATCAGTGATCAGTATTCTTCCTGGTTTGTGTCAAGAAGAGATAAATAAATTTTGAGTATAATAATAATAATGATCAACCTTTAGTCTGTCTTGTTTTTGCAAGTTAGTCTGGGGTGACAGGCACTGTTGCAAAGATTTCCAGCTTTAAAACAGGAGCATCGTTTGGTCAAGCACATGCCTCGACATTGGCATCTCACATACCCTTGTCCGTTTCCAATGGAAAGTGATCGTACAGCGCTTCTAACCGTCAGTTCATTTGAAGGAACAGCTGAGGGAGACAAAGTGCGGTGCTTAACAAACTCAACTGCCGTTCGAGCAAGCCAACCTTGAATAACTCCAGCTTTCGTTCCAACTTTGAAATTTCCAGACACATTTGTGTCCAACACAACACCGAGCAGATTAAGTGGGTCACCTCTTCCTCTGTCAAATTCAGACACCGGTATGATGACATTGTCTCCAACGCTCAGTGGTTTCAACTTGCGATTTGACCGTGCAACCATTCGACTGGCTTGTTTCTGCAAATTTCCTGCTGCAGTTTTTCTTAATATGATGTGAGAGTTCTCTTGAGTATCTTCTTCTGGTGGCACATTTTGCGCTGCTGGTGAATCATGATCTGCCACTGAATCAGTCTCTGCTGCTGCATTTCGCTCTGCATCTGAATCAAGCTCTGCTGTTGCATTTCGCTCGGCATCTCGCACTGCATCTGAATCAATCTCTGCTGCTGCATCTCGCTCAGCATCTGAATCAGGCTCTGCTGCTGCATTTTGCTCTGCTGGTGAATCTCGCTCTGCATCTGAATCAAGCTCTGTTGCTGCATCTCGCTCAGCATCTGAATCAGGCTCTGCTGCTGCATTTTGCTCTGCTGGTGAATCTCGCTCTGCATCTGAATCAAGCTCTGCTGGTGAATCTCGCTCTGCATCTGAATCAAGCTCTGTTGCTGCATTAGGTTCTGCTGCTGAATTTTGTGATGTCTCATCCGCCTCATTCTGTTCACGAAGCATCTCTTCCAGATCTTCTTCAAGGATCCCATTTCTGATTCTATCCAAAAATGCTTGAGGCAATTTAGATTTCAGTCCTTGACGCGCTGACTGACCGAACATGGCTTTGAAAGGTTCCATTCCAATGGCCAGATCTTCTTCAAGGATCCCATTTCTGATTCTATCCAAAAATGCTTGAGGCAATTTAGATTTCAGTCCTTGACGCGCTGACTGACCGAACATGGCTTTGAAAGGTTCCATTCCAATGGCCTCACTGTACGATGTGTTCATGTGCCACTCCACGAACCTGATACCGACAGACCACTTTGGACAGTTGTGATCTCGCATCCATGCTGTTAAGGCGTCCTTCGTGGTTGCATTGCCTCGTTCTACAGAACCTTGCGACTGGGGGTGTCGCGGTCGTCCATTAACTAACTTGACATCATTCCACAGCGATGCCAGCTCCGATATAACTGCTGCTGTAAACTCGCGGCCGTTGTCAGACTGAATTACTTTTGGCGCGCCAAACTCCAAGAAGATATTCAGCAGTTCCGAAGCAACTTCTTCCGCCCGTTTTGATGTCAAAGAACGCAAGAAATGAAATTTCGTTAAGTGTTCCTGATAATGCATAATGAAACGATATGACCCATCTTTGAGTGACTGCATGTCAACGAGATCGACTTGTCCACGCTCGTTTAAATCTTTAACCGTTATAGGACGAACCACAGTTCCCGAAACAGTTTCCTTCTTTCGTTTCTTTTCCAGGCAACGTTCACATTGTGAGATGTAGACTCTCACGTTTGGAAGTGTAATGTTGTCGTAATGTACCTGCACCTTCTTCCAAGTCTTTTTTTCCCCTCCGTGGCCTGAAAAAGCAAGTACAAAATCTGTCACCTAAAGCAATAAATATCTTTCATCATGAATGATTTTAACGGAAATCCACATTTTGAAAAAAAATAGACAGAGAGAGACAGAGAGAGAGACAGAGAGAGAGAGACAGAGAGAGAGAGACAGAGAGAGAGACAGAGAGAGAGAGAGAGACAAGAGAGAGAGAGAGAGACAGAGAGAGAGACAGACAGAGAGAGAGAGACAGACAGAGAGAGAGACAGACACAGACTCAGTTTGAGATGGAGACAAGTTCAAGTTTAAATTTGTCTCACCTGTGTCCAAATGAAGTGCCGAGACAGACAGAAATATGTGAGGCATCACGTACACCACACCACCAGCCCAGACAGACAGAGATATGTGAGACATGACGTACACCGCCAGCCTAGACAGACAGAGATATGTGAGACATGACGTACACCACACCGCCAGCCCAGACAGACAGAGATATGTGAGACATGACGTACACCACACCGCCAGCCCAGACAGACAGAGATATGTGAGACATGACATGCACCGTCAGCCAAGACAGACAGAGATATGCGAGACATGACGTACACCGCCAACCCAGACAGACAGAGATATGTGAGACATGACGTACACCGCCAGCCCAGACAGACAGAGATATGTGAGACATGACGTACACACACCGCCAGCCCAGACAGCCAGAAATATGTGTGACATGACGTACACCGCCAGCGCAGACAGACAGAGATATGCGAGACATGACGTACATCGCCAGCCCAGACAGACAGAGATATGTGAGGCATGACGTACACCACACCACCAGCCCAGACAGACAGAGATATGTGAGGCATGACGTACACCACACCGCCAGCCCAGACAGACAGAGATATGTGAGGCATGACGTACACCACACCGCCAGCCCAGACAGACAGAGATATGTGAGGCATGACGTACACAACCAGCCCAGACAGACAGAGATATGTGAGGCATGACGTACACCACACCACCAGCCCAGACAGACAGAGATATGTGAGACATGACGTACACCACCAGCCCAGACAGCCAGAGAACTGATAAATTCCAATCCTAGGCCAGCTGCTCCTCAACCAGTTTCGGAGCAGCTGACCCTAGGATTGGCATTTATCAGTTCTCTCATACTCAGTAGACTTGATTCCACTGGGCATGCGCATTAACGAGGTAAAACCAACCTGCATTACACAGTTCAACCAGTTTCGACCGGTTGACTTTAATAACCAAAAAATAACGACCCTACAAACAAACATACTGTGTAGGGTTATCCGTTTTCAAAACTAATTTACTAAACTTTTCAGATTTTAGTTTTTGTTTAATCCTGTGTTTTTCCTGGTCATTTTCAATAACATCATTTTCACGCAAACATTCATCAAATGCATCTCTGTCTTTCATGTGAAATAAAACTACAGTCTTTAACTGCTCTCTAAAGTCTTTTAAAACTGAGTTATATTTTGACATAAAATCCACACACTTATTCCAGCATGTCTTCCACTGAAAGCCAGTTTTGACAAAGTGTTTCTCTTTTTAACTATGTCTTTTTCTGCTGAACAGTCATCTATAATAAATAGCGTCTGCGTTCCCTCAAACAATATAAAAAAGCGTTCTAGACACTCACTCAGTTTATTGCTGGGATCAACTAAAAATATGTTATCATCTGCCCATATAAACCTTCTATCATGATATGCTTTGTTCCATTTAAGTGTTGGACAGAAAATCACAATATGATTAAAATTATAACGATAAACTGTTTGTAACAGGTTGAGGATAAATATTGTTTTTCCACAACCAGTTTGTCCACAAATTAATGAACAATGAGGGGTTTTTGTCATAAAGTTTAACTGCTCCATAGTTTTATAACAGAATTTAATCTAATCCAGTTATTATTTTTATCATACTCTCCGTCAAAACTTGTTCAGTATAATAAAACCCTATGAGGCCTAAATGTGTAAGATTAATCCAATTTAGTTCTGTAAGATTGTTTCTATTTAAGTCAACATTGATTTTGTTGCTTGTTGTTATGATCTTAATATCCTCGCCATTGTGAAGAACGACAATGGTAACGTTAAGACGTTTAACGTCTAAGTTTTGCCAGCTAATATTAATTCCTTTTATAAGGTCGTCACTAACGCCCACAACCCCGCCCCTCTCCACATCTTTAAAGACAGAAATTTCAAATATTATTGTGAACGTGTCTCCTAATTTTCTGCTTGGAAAGAACTGTAATTTTGTAGAAGCTTTCTTTAAAACCGTTTCTTTTCTGTGGAGGATGTACTGTTTTTTCCCATATGGCGTTATTTCAATTTCTTTCCGACTATTGTCGTCCGGCATAAGACTTACATGTAAAGGGCCAGAGTTGAATGCTTTTCTGAAACTTTTTTGACGGCTAAAATATGTAAATGGGCTTATGAATTCAAATTTTATGTCCCATTCTAAATATGGTTCTAAGTGCCATTTGAGGTCAGGTTTTCGAACTATTTTATATTCATACTGGCCAACATTATTTGCCTCTAGATTGCGCAGTTGTTCTAGTTTAGGAAACTTTTTGTTGTCGCCAACCTCTTTGCGTTTATAATCACCATCTTTAGTGTACTCAAAACCATACAAAGTGCCTATCTCACCGTTCTGTTCAAAGTCCGCAACGTCTGCAAGGTCTTTTAATTCTAAGGTTATACACCTTACAGGTGCTAAGGTAACTCCCGGTTCTTCTGGTCCACGCGACATGTTTTAGTACAACTAATTATTTTATTTCCAAAACAATGTGCAGGTTATCACATTTTACAACTTTCCCTGCTTTGTCTGCAATTTTTATATTAAATGATCCGACCCTCCCACAAACTAATCTTTTAAACTGTAAATTAGGGAATTGTATAATTTCATAATCGCAATATGCAGCTTTTCCTGATGGAAGAGCTCTTAAAACAGTTGAGGGCCTTCCATCATATAAGTTTTCATCAGTGCTCAGCTCGTCCAAATGAACATAGAGTAATGAATGTAATGCAAGATCGAGCGGATTTTCTCCCTCATAAGTAGTTTTGTTTGGTGTAACTCTAAATCTATAATTGTCAGCTGCAAAGCCTAACATTTTAGCTAGCTCTTTATCAAAATAGTAACCCCCTTCTTCTTCAGGCTTGAATGTTAACATTGTTTTTAGATTTGCATTGTTAAGTTTGAGAGTAATGTCGAAGTTACTCATTGCTTCTTTTAGCGAGCAAAACCCGTAATAACCATCAGGTATTGTTAACTGGCTAACTTTGGCCCCTGTTTTGTCAACTTTTAGAACCTTATTATTCTCCTTGGCTTTGCTTATATTAAACCATACGACTTTGTAGAATATTTCATGGAGCGCGACCGTTCTGGTTCCGCATTCGTTATTAATAGCATGTTCTAAAAACGAAGGGCGGTCTTGAGTTGTTATTGTTACAAACATTTTTTAAACAAAATAAAAATGAGTGCATTCAAATATACTAATGCACAATATTCTGTTGGGCCGCACTACAATCTTAAAAATATAACAACTGATACTCTTGACATTTCTGTGACCCAGACTGACACCTTTCAAGCAAAGGTTAGTACTCCATTAAGCAGATATCTTAACCCCCCTATTAAAAAAGACTACATCGCAAAAGTGTGGTTTAGTCATCCGATGCAGTTTTATCAGAACCAGTTAAACTTTGCTGTGTTTTGTGCAACAACTGGGTGTGGAGTGTCGTATGCTGATCACTTAAATCATCCTAATCCTTTGGTTAGGTCAGTGTACAGATTTCATTTCTATTACACCATCAGACGTATTTTGACTGAACTGCAAGCGCCATTACCAAATGACAAACCGTTTAATCCATTCAGCAACAGAATAGACATGAAGGCTTTTGAAAGAATCTGTAACGAATTCAATATTAACATCAAGACAGACTTTAGACAAAAGTTGGATCTTAATCATGGCTTAGGCACCCCTTATTATTGGGGCGTGCACAGAAAGTATAAGTATGATTGGAATCCTCCTTACACATCTTTCTCTTCAGGCACAGGCGTTCACCTCGGGTCCATAGAGCAAGAGCATAAAACAGCATGGACAACATTATCTTAGACACTTCTAAGGGCCTAACTAAAGCAGGAATAGAACGAATAAATGACTCTATTCGTACTTACGTTTGGTGTTTGCTAGGTTCACAAGCACAGGCAAGATCGAGCATAACTGATCCTTCTACTGGCTTTGATGCACAAAAACAATACTTAGCAAATTTAGAGGATGCCATTAATTCTACAGTTGATTTACCTTCAAGTATAAAAAGGTACCAAGATGTTTTACAATACGCAAGATCAAAAGTAGACTTTGCTGTTGGCACTGGTTTATACATGCTACCTTCTGACCTCAGACTCCAGGTAGGAACAATAATGAACTACAACAATGAAATTCTTGTTGCAGGAAATGAACAGAAGGTTGGACAAAAACGACATAAATTCTGAGCCAGTAATATTGCAAGCAGTAAAAAACAAAGATGACCCCCCAAGAATAAGTCATCCAATCCCGTGGTCCAAAGCCCGAAGACCGTTGAAGACGCGGACTCTGTTCGCGATGACCATGAATATGAAAAGACAGCGCTTGTTCTTGGATTAACTGGCCTAGGATTACTCGGTCTTTATTTTACTAAATATTAACCCAACTATTAAGAGAACTAATGCCATAAGTGCTCGGCCATAAAGCCAACTACTTTGCTTGCAGTAGACAAAAGCCAGCTAACAATACCCCCTAATATACCAGGTAAAGAGTCTATAGCTTTACTGGCTAATTTTTTTAATAAACTTGCAAGATGATCAAGCTGTTTTTTTACCATGATTTATCAGGTGGTGATGGAGGGGATGGCGATGGAGGCACTGGGCGTTGTCCGCCGCCGCCTGTAATAGCCATTTACCAGTGTACTTATTGCAAATCCTAAGGCCGTTATAACGCTGCTAATGTGACTCTTGCTCTCTAAACAGTGTTCGGATTCGTTCTGCTAGCGTTGTGTTTCATATAAAATTCTTTGGAAGTTTCTCTTATTCTGCTCGCTTGAGTTCGTAATTGTTCTCGGTAGTAGACAACGCTTCTAGTCTTGCTGATCTTTCTTGTTCAAGATTTTTAGTTTGGGTTATTCTTTCTTTAATATCAGGCCTAAGTTGGCGTCATCAGCTCAACGAGTTTTTCTTTTTCTCTTTTTATATGCTCATCTATTTCACCAGTTTTGCTAAATTGGTTTGTTAATTCGCCTCTAATGGTTCTTAAAGCATGATCAAGGGCCGCTATTTCTCGCATGGGTAGCGGTGAGTCGTGTATAGTCTTTAATGCTGTTTCTTCTGAAAAACTGGTTTCTGCCTCTATTGCATTTATTAATTCGTCTGCCGATTGATTTAATTCTTTAAGTTCCATGTTTTGCATTTGGTTATCTGTCGGGAGTTCCGCAGTGTGTTTTGAAGTTTAGCAACTGCATCCCTATCTAATTTTGGTCTAACAGACCAAGGCGATTTTGATCTTTCACACTGGTTTTTGTATAATTGTACTCTTGGCTAAAAACTTTGATGGGTCTGGTTTAGTTGTAAGCCGAACAAGTCGTCCTTGATCTTTTTCACAGACAAACGACCATCTTTTAATTCAAAATCATTTGGGTCGATAAATTCGGGAGGTTCAAGGTCTAAACTTTTGTAAAATGCTCCAACCCTTTCTTCTGTTAATTCACGCCGTAATGAGAGCGTTGAGCGATGCTGTATCAAAGGGGAATCACTCATGTTGTCTCCAGGATCTAAAACATCATAATCTTCATCTTCAATGCCTGCCATGTTTTTAAATAATTAACTTTTTTATTTTGTTTTATAAAAAAATGTCACAAGCTATGGCTCGATTCTTGACCCGCATAGAAGACTGAAAGACCCTTTGGCGTGAAGGGAAATAACGGAATATTACTGTTCCAAATAATCCATCTACTATTGATGCAGATCAAATTCTTACTGTTAAATTTCCAGACCTAGGAGCAGATGAAGTGATTGTGCCAGGCTCTGCGCGTCTTACTTTCAAAATAGAACTCGCTTCAACAACAGACACAAACAGGACAGTTGTCCAGAATCTGGGACGGGCAATCGTTAAGAAATTTCTATAAAACTTGAGGGGCAAGAAATATTTTCTTTACACAATGCAGACATATTTTTAACCTATTCTGATCTATGGCTAACCGGGAATGAAAAGGGCTGATCTTGCGTTTCAAGGAATCGAAAATGAAGAAGCACTAAAACATAGAATAGGCGCTGCAGATATTAAAGACGGCAAAAAGTATGTAGCCGTAAATTTTGCGTATGGAAATCGCTTTTCATTCCCTTAGATTTTGAGTGTTTAAAAGCGCATGCGCCATACTTTCAAGGAGCATTAAAAGACAGATTGTCATATGAACTAACTTTTAATGAATACAAACGTGTTATCAGATCAACAGCGCCGAAGCAAAGTACAGCATTTCTGACATCTCGTTAGAGTTTGACGTTGTTAGCAACTCTAATTTAGCAAGGCTGATTGAGCACCAATATCAGTCAAAATTAGCAATATATTACGAAAGAGTGATTCATCATACAACATATCCTAGAAGCAGGGCAGACACTATATGGAATTTTAGTTTTGTGTCGCAGCAAGATCGCTTAAAGGTATTTTATTGCTGTGCGAAGATGAAGAACCATTCAAAAGAGGAAGTGAAAAGTTTATTAATCCTAAAATAACGAAAGTACAATGTTCGATTGAGGGTAGTCCTAACAAGTCTATGCTAGCGGGCTTAAACCTTATCAGCATTTTGATGAAATAAGAAAACTGGTTTGGAGGCGGGAGGTGTAGAAATCCAACAGTTGACCTTGTGTCTAAAGATTTACATCTTCACAATGTTAGGCTTGATGATTATTTAACAACGAATACGGTTTATGGATTGACCTAAGGTCAACAGAGGATAATCAGTTGCATGGAAGCGGGAGAACTGTGAGAGACGTAATAAACATTCAAATTGATAAAGAAGAAGAAGCCGATGAACCGCTTAATGTACATTTGTTTTTAATATATGATGCGCAGCTGAATATTCAAGAAAACAGATTAAAAGATATACATTACTAAATTATTTTTTCTATTTTAAAAAGCATGTCTGTTCAGGTTTATCCAAATGTGCCTACAGCGCAGAGTTGCCAAAAGAAGGGATAGTAGAAAGCCCTAACATAAAAACCTTCAGATTACCAACATTACACAAATGCACAAAAACTTAGAGCAAGACCTTTCAAAATACAGCAAAACCAAACGAAGGTATTCTGCTGCCTGTAATGCTGTTACATATGTTAATACTGGAGCATCAACTGTAAGTGCCCTATCAGCAGGAACGAGTGTAGGCCTCTTAGCAACGGGCGTAGGCGCACCCGCGCTTTACCTCTAGGAGGTTTGTCTTTAGCTCTTGGCTGTGTTCATTAGCTGTAGGTGCTGCTAGCAAAAAATTAAAAACTAAACTCCAAAAGCACACAGCTATTGTTCAACTAATAACGGCTAAACTTAGTTCGTTCAAACTGACAATAAATAAAGCACTAGCTGACTCAAACATCACGGATGAAGAATTTAATCGTTTACAGGCCGATTTTGATGACTACAAAAGACAAAAGTTGATCTTCAAAGAAAGGCGAGGACAACTTTTTCTCAACAGCCAGACGCCGAGCAGATAAAAAGGAATGCTTAAAAAAAGTAAACGAAACATAAACTCTGTTCTAAACAGCTCACATTAACAACGCCAAAAGGTGTTTATACTTTAGTTTATGAGTCCAAGCACAAAAAGACCGTTGATATTGATTCTGATTAGCCGTTGTATTTTTTTTAATTTAAATAAATATGTTGGCTTAGAAAAGAAAGACAGCATGGCTAAGATATATGAAGGCCCAGATGAATTGTTTGAAGGAATGCTCGAGAAGAGCGTTTGTCAAGAGCACTGAATGATATTGATTTAGAAGTTATTAATCAGAAAACGTGCGGGCAAGCGTTGTACATGCAATTTCTCAAGTTCCAAGTAAACTAACAATAGACCCGCCAGTTAAAGTAATGTTAGCTGTTTTAATCGACTATATAACAATAAATGAAGAAAATCTAGAAGTTGGGTCTCGACTAAACAACAGACTATTCTTTCTCATAATGACTTAACACCTGGTTGGGCAGACCAGCTGCTTACGCAGTTTGACGCTGCCGCTGAAGAAGCTAAAATGAGAGGCTTGGTTGGTCAGAGGGCGAAGTCTTAGAGATTAGATTAAAACAGGCTAAGTATGCACCGATTGTAGGCAAGGCTTACATTCCGCTACCTCGAGAGTTGGTTTCAAAGAGAGCAGTTTTAAACATAAAGAATTCAGACGACAAATGTTTCATGTGGTGTGTGTTCTTGCAAGGCTGCATCATGTCCGCGAACACGCAGAGAGGAGTGACTAAACTATCGGCAATACACCAAAGATCTTAACTTCAATGGAATATCCTTTCCTGTTAGTGTAGATCAAATTGATCAGTTTGAAGAACAAAACAAACCAATACTGTTAATATTTACACATGGGATGAGGAAACAAATCTACAGCCCATTAAAGTGTCTAAGAACAGCCCAACGATTGGTGATCCAGACAAAAATCATGTTGACTTACTACTGATGTTTTCACCAGCAGGGCTACCACATTACACATTGATACGAACAATGAGTAAACTAATGCAGCATACTCCAAAGAATGGACATAAACAAGAATTCTGTAGAAAATGTTTAACAAGAATTCCATCTGTTCAAGCCGCGAGCGAACATAAGAAACACTGTATTGGCCCAGTTGACTGTAATACAGAACTAATTACGCCCCCTCCTGGATCTAAAGTTAGTTTTAAGAACTGGAAACGGATGCAAAATTCTCCATATGTTGTTTACGCAGACTTCGAATCACTCATTGTTCTTATGAAGGGCCAGCGCCACAAAAAACTTCGAAAAAACAGTCTTAATGAGTAATCATCAGATTTGTTCATTTGCCTTCATTGTTGTCAGGTCGGATGGCGCCCATTCAGCACCAGAATTGTATAGAGGCCAGATGCTGCAGATACTTCTTAGAACGCATGCAGAAAGTGCGTAATGACTGTTCTAATAATCTAAACTTATCTGAAATCATAATGACGCCTGAAGACCAACAACAGTATGGCTCAGCCACTCACTGTTGGATTTGTGGTTTAGAACTCAGTGAGGAAGCCATCCAAAGTAAGAGACCATGATCACATTAGTGGAAAGTTCAGAGGAGCTGCGCACAGTAAATGCAATCTTCAACTAAAGTTTGAACCAAAGACATGAAGCTGCCCATCTTCTTTCATAACTTGCGAGGTTACGACTCTCATCTTATAATGAAAGCAGTGGGCGATGCCTTCAGGGTGTCATGCATTGCACAGTCATCAGAAAAGTACATGTGTTTCACTTTAAATAACATGTCTTTTTATGACTCTATGCAACACATGATGGGTTCATTAGAGTCACTGGCTATGTCCTTAAAGTCCTGCCAATAACGGAAGAATATTTTGACCACACTCGTTAGAAAGGGCGTTTACCCTTATGAGTACATGAACAGTTGGGAAAGGTTGACGAAGATACACTTCCACCTAAAGGCGCGTTCTTTCTAGTCTTAGAGGAAGGACATCAGCGATTCTGATTACCAGCATGCTCAAGATGCATGGCAGAAGTTAGAATGTAAAACGATGGGGGATATCATGACTCATACTTGATGGCTGATACATGTTGTTGGCGGACGTCTTTGAAAATTATAGAAAGACCTGATGAAACATTTAGCCTGGATCCCGCGCATTACATTCTGCGCCCGGGATGAGTTGGGATGCTTTCTTAAAGTTTACTGGAGTACAGATTGATTTATTGTCAGATTTACCAATGATTCAGATGATTGAAAACGGATTGCGTGGAGGAATTAGTATGGCGTCGCATCATTACTGTAAAGCAAACAACAAATACTTGGACGACTATGATCCAAGTAAAAGGTCTAACTATCTCATGTATTTAGATGCAAACAATCTGTATGGTTGGGCAATGGCGCAATCACTTCCATTACGTAACTTTAAAATGTACACAGGCGGCGATCCGAATAATATTCAAAAGGCATTAAAGTGGTTGGGCAGTTTAACGCCTGATCAACAGCGTGGTTTCATTCTAGAAGTTGACTTAGAATATCCTCAGGAACTCCATGACCTACATAATGACTATCCATTAGCAGCAGAAAGTCTAAAGATGGCGAAAACAGAAACCGCCTAAACTTGTGCCTAATCTTCGAGGCAAAAAAAATTATGTCTGTCATTACAGACTTCTGCAATTTTATTTAAGACATGGGTTGAAGTGACAGCAGTTCATCGCATAATTGCTTTTGATCAAGAACAGTTCATGAAACCATACATCATGAAGAACACTGATCTTAGAACTAAATCCGCAGATGCTTCAGAAAAAGACTTTTTCAAGCTGATGAACAACAGCTGTTTCGGAAAGACTAATGGAGAATCCGCACAAGCGCAAAGATGTTAGATTGGTCACCAAAGAGAACGAAGCAATTAAGCTGACTTCAAAAACCAAATTATCAGGACTTCAGAAGATTTCATGATCAGCTTTTTGGCATAATGATGAAAAAAAGAAAGTCAAATTGGACAAGCCTGTATTTATTGGGTTTACCGTTTTAGAATTATCAAAGCTTTTAATGTTAGAGTTTCTTTATGATACTTTAAGCCCTCGTATCCTGAGTCCAGAGTACTTTACACAGATACAGATAGTTTTGTTATAGATATCCTACTGAAGATATTTATAAAGACATGGAATTAGAAGTAGCTAAAGGAGCGAGTGGATGGTATGACACGTCCGATTATCCTAAAGATTCGCCTTTACATTCAATTACTAACAAGAAGGTTTTAGGAAAGATGAAGGATGAATTATCTGGAAAGGTGATCAAGGAGTATGTGGGTTAAGGTCAAAAATGTACAGTATTTCGAGCCAGGAAAAAATCATTAAGAAAGCAAAGGGAATATCTCGCAGTGTTGTGCAGTCAAACATATCACATGACAACTACAAAGAAGCATTGTTTGGCAATAAGACTTTTCATCATGACAACGTAAAACTGCGATCTAATCTACATGAGATCAACACAACAGTTGTAACAAAGAAGTCGTTAGATAGAACAAACACAAAACGAGTATTTGTTAATCCAGAGTTTTCAATGCAATCGGGCACTGGAGGACCGCATAAACAGGGGGGGTTTATATTTTTCATCAACTTTTATTTTAGATCAATCATAGCTTCATCCAATTCATTTAAATCTTTTCTCATGTTTGCTTGACGCGTTCGAATTTTTTTTATTATTTCAAGATATTCTTTTTCCCAATTTGGGGGTTTGAGTTGTAGGTGATCTGGATGATTTAGCATGCATTGATTAATCCCGAAAATGTTTCCTTAATAGCATTACACGCATGAAATGATTCCCGTATCATTTCAAGGTCTCTTCCTTTACCATTCTTGTTTCGTTCTGCGCTTCCTTCTGGCCTTCCATTTTAAACCAAAATATGTTTACGTAAATTAATTAAAGCGGAACTGTGTCTGGCGGAATTATCTGCAGTTCTTCCTTCACAAAGATCTTTGAGGAGCTGGTTGTTTTGTTGTGTCAGTTTCTCGCAAATAATACACGGGCGGATTCATTTTTACAATTCTTTTTATTTCATATGGATCAACACTCCAAACTGGATCTGTTGCCCTGATGCGAGTGTCCCCTTCCGCTTCCCCCGGTAAATAAAGGTACCTTACTTTCAAACCAAACGGTAATAGTTTGCTGGATAAAGACTCTCCTTCAGCAACATTTATTGTTTGTTTTTTGATTGCTTGTACTGGTTTTAGACCTTTAAATTCTTCATTATTCATTGCGCGCAAACTGAGGGCAGTCTTCTAACCCATTCTGTGTTGCGAGAATTGTCAATCAGCTCTCTGTGATACTGGTAGGAAAAAAGTCTTTCAGCTAACTGTTTGTTAAAGTTTTCAACTAAAGCCTGTGATCTGTGAACTCCGGAATGCCTCTTTTAATGGTAACTCTATGTTTTAACAATAATTGATTCACTTGGCCTTTAAATTCTTTTCCATCATCGACTTGAATCATGCGAGGATAAGTTAAGGGACCCCGTTGGTATATTAGTTGTATAGCAACAGCAACAGCAGAAGCACTCTTTTGTGTTAATGGTTCCGCATCTTTGTATCTTGAAGCTACGTCAATGACTGTAAGTGCGTACTTAAATCTTTTTCGTCTAATCGTATCAGAGGGTAATATAGAAGGTCCATTTGATGGGTGTCGTTTGGAGTTGTATTCACAAAGTGTGGTCTCTGTATTCGTCTAGGCGCAGGTAATAAATTTGCCAAATCGCTTGTTTAGATAACCATTCCTTTGCTGTTGTTCACTGACTCCAGCTGCTTGGCTTAGCTTTTTAATTGCTGTGATGCCCTTCCAATATCCTTGGGCGAATAATAGATTTTGTTCATTTTTATTCAGCCAATATTATGCGCAACAAAATACACAACAGTCATACCAACGACAATAAACCCGATTTCTTGCATCTTTTGTTTTTCTGATGGTTGATAAAAGTCACTGAATTTTGGTGGGGGCAATGTTTCGATTGGTTTGCCTGTTACAAGATATATTCTTTTATTGCCTGGTCAACATCTTTAAATGTGTAAGCTGCATGCCCCTGTTTTTTCAGTGTGTTATTAATAAAATCTAACTGCTCAATTCTCTGCTTTTCATAGCGATCTTGTGCAGCAGCTAGTTGCTCCACAGCTTTGTTATGTCTTTTTCTCTCGCCTTCATCCCGTAGTTTACTAAATGCGTAATTACTACCGCTAAAAGCGAGCGCATTCACCACAGCGCCGCCTATCATCATTACGAGTGAAGCCATTTTTATAAATGTATTTTTTTCTTACATATTTATATTGTCCGGAATTATTCCTTGCTTGACTAGAAAATCTTTCGTGGCAACGAAGCTGCAATGATAGCAATTAGCTTTGCTGAATCCTCAAAGTCTAGTTTGCCAAGATCTGCTGGTTTAATTCTTAACAAGCTTTTTACCAAGCATTGAGTATCCTACATTTAGGCCTCCAATAACAGCAGAATGGTATACAAGGTTAGCAACAGTTTTTTCGGTGCTCATTTTTAGAAAAAAAATAATTATAATTAATAAAAAACATGAACAGTGATGATCTACTACAGCTACAAGGCAGCCTAAACCTTCCTGAACTTATGAATGCCCAAGTTGATGACCAAGCTATTATGCCCAAAAAGGAGAGGCTGTATTCTTTGGCAGCATGTGGAAAAACAAACAGTTCTCGGAACTGAATTCAGCATTGAACAGATTCAACAGATGTCGCCACAAGACATTATAAAGTATCATAACAGGTATGAGGCGCAGTTGGGGTCGAGAATGGTAAAAGGCGTTGGGCAAACGGTTCTTAGTTTGTACACTAAACTAGTCAGTAGATTTGCTCCATTGATTCTGAACAAGATCTTACGTATGATTTAACGCAAGATCCAGTTTTAACAAAGTCATTAGAGTCTCTAGGGTGTGATCTGTATTACAGATTTGGAACATTGTTATCGCCATTAATCATGGGATTAATTACTTTTAATCATATAGACTTTATTTCCCTTCAAAATGAACGAGTCGGAAAATCAGCAGAATCAGGAAACCTGAATCAGAAAACATTGAATCAAGTCGAGAAAGTGACCAGTAAAACACCTCATCCTGGGCGTGTTTAAAGCAGGAAAAAGATTAGCGGAGTGGAACAGACAAAAAAAATTAATGTTACAAAATATAGCTCATAATGAAAACATAACGCCGCCAACGCCAGAACAAGTTGATTCAATGCCAGCTATAAAAACTCCATGCGATTCAAGACCTACAGCGCCAAAGTCTTCATGGAATATTGAACTTAAAACTGTTGCCATTTTTGGCGCCTTGCTGCTGCTGGGGGCGGTATTACTGTTATAAAATTATATAAACAATGGCAGCCAAAACAAAAGCAATCAAAAAATCTGAACCGCTAAATACAAAAACAACAGCACGCCAGCCCCGCCAATAACAAAAGATCATTTTGATCCATTTCAGATGGAATAATATTTTAAGAACTTAAATTTAAATTTTTTTAATAAAAATAGAACATTGCGTATTATAAAATGATGGTGTCAATAACTAAAGACATGGAGTCTATAAAAGACATTTCCATAGACCAGAATTGTAATCAATGCGGTTGCTTCGGATGTAAGAACTTCATTAAGATCTATGCTAACCGATCTTGCGCAGAGAACGCTGAGCAAGATATTCTCAGCGATGACGCGTTTTTTGAGGCGTGTGTGTACTATATTAGACATCTACTATTTAAGACAAAAACATAGAATGTATTGTTTTTTGACAAGATAACTTGAATAAGAACTTGGTTGTACTTAGAGGATGACTTAGTTATGATCTTAGGTTAACTTGGGTAAGAACTTGAGGATGACTTGAGAACAACTTGATTAAAAACTTAACTAAGAACTTAAGGTGACTTGAGAATGACTTAAGTAAGAACTTGTGAATGACTTGAGGATGACTTGTGAATGACTTGAGGACAACTTGAGTAAGAACTTAGAAGTGACTTGGAGTGACTTGAGTTAAGAATTTGTGGATGACTTGAGTGTGCATGCGTGGGGTGGGGTAGGGGTCGTGCGTGCATGGGGTAGGGGTCGTGCGTGCATGGGGTAGAACAAAACACAAACAACAAACAAACAATAAACACAAACAAACAACAAACAAACACACAATAGACAGTCCGGGGGTGGGGGGGGGGACGTGCGTGCGTGGGGTGGGGGTGGGGGTGTGCATGCGTGGGTAGGACCAAAACACACAAACACCAACAAACAAACAAGAAGTGAAACTACTAGGACCACTTCTTGCTTTGTGACTAAACAGGCTGTGTCTTGCTCGCAACCTCAATCAACTAGGCCAAGTGATCATATGTGATCACTTGGCCTAGTTTGCCGCTAAGCTTTGCAGGTGCTGCCGCGCTTTGCAGGTCAAGTGATCATATATGATCACTTGGCCTAGTTTGCCGCCGAGCTTTGCAGGTGTCTCCGTGCTGACGTCATTGGCGGCAGGCGCCGCGCTTTGCAGGTCAAGTGATCACATATGATCACTTGGCCTAGTTTGCTGTGCTCCTCTTTTCTCAACCAGGCTTGCAACTGGCTTTGGCAGAGTTACAGCAGTAATTGCTGTAGCCAAGCTTTTATGGCGGCTCTAATCGCCAGTAGTAGTACATCCGTCATTGTATATTTGGAGCATTTATATGAAGATAGTGCTGGCCACACACTACTCCTCTCCATACTGGTAGATGTACTAAGGTCTGCCTAACCCTATCTAGTTTGTTTGCCAGAACATTCGAAAATCGCTATTCAGCTGCATAAGTCTAATAATGGTTTGGCGTTTGCTACACAGTTCATTTATACTGATTCCTAGCTTGTGAAATTTAGGATAGTTATAAAAACACACAGAAAGTTGAATAAGTTTTCTAGCATACGAATCAGCCATTTTCACCTGCGTCTTAAGAAATGAACGCCATGTTTGATGCGTTTTTTGTTTTTTAAACATGACTTGGGCTGTCTCAAGCCAACGCCCAACAATCAACGCATGATGGATTGTTTGCTTTGGCCAACTTTCAACAATGCAGCGCCATTTTTTAAAAAAGGAACCATCTCATCGATAGTCAAACACGCATTGAAATTGGCTGTATCTTGGTCAACAATATTGCCTTCAACGTTTTCATTTCCTTGAACCAACAAACCTTGAAGATAGTCGTTCATTTCCAAAGCAGTCGGTTCACTTTTTTCTTTTTCTCCACCCTCTAGGAAAGCAATACTTCTTTTCGGTTTCGGCGGTATTGAACATGCTTCACCTGATTCTTTTTTTTGACAAATACTCTAACATGCAGTCAAAGTAAAACTTGTGGTCTTGAATGGGAAGAGCCTGCTCTTCAGTAAAACCGGGTAGCCATTTTTTAGAATAACACACCAAGCACAGTACACAGCACAGTAAAAGCGTCCTGCTAGTCCGGGAGTCAGTAGAAGAATGTGTGGTCATGTGAGCGCCCGTAAGCCTACGCTTAAATGTAACCCCCTCGCTGACGTGTTGACGGGCAGAGCAGGGTCGTTGACACCGCCCTAACAGAGTTGACAGTACTGAAAAGAGAGCCGACCTCTTCCAAGTTCAGCCGTGGGAACGGAGTGAAGGGTTCTAGAAGGCTGATGTCATATGTTGTAATAGGGCAGGCTGGGCGGGAGGAAGTGGGGTGAAGAGGAGGGGAGAAGAGAGGGAGGAGGTGTGGCGGTATTGATTTTTTGGTTTGACAGTTTGTCAGCAGGCTGAGCGACCAGCTAACTTAAAACGCAGACACTATTTATTATAGATAACTGTACAGCAGAAAGAAACACTTTGTCAAACCCGGCTTTCGGTGGAAGACATGCAGAGAACTAATAAATAGTGTGTGTGTGTGTTCGTGTGTGTGTGTGTGTGGTGTGTGTGTGTGCTTGTGTGTGTGTGTGTGTGTGTGGTGTGTGTGTTTGTGTGTGCGTGCGTGCGTGTGTGTGTGAGTGAATGTGTGTAGTGTGTGTAGTGTGTGTGTGTGTGTGTGTGTGTGTGTGTTGTGTGTGTGTGTGTGTGTGTGTGTGTAGTGTATGTGTGTGTGTGTGTGTGTGAGTGTGTGTGTATGTGTGTGTGTGTGTGTGTGTGTGTGTGTGTGCGCATACGCACGTATGTCTATGGCTCCAAGACTGGCTTCTCCTCCGTGTCTAAATAGAAATATTATTTAAACCCACAAGCAATCCTTCACCACACGTTGTTCTGAGGGCAACTTGACCTTAACGGGCTTTGGCTGCGCCTCTCTCTCTGCTAACAACTCCACGCTGTAATTAACACACCCCGAAGTAATCGGATAGCCTAGTGCACCCCGTGTATATGGGCGCGTTCAGCCACGGCTGCTTTTCCCCTACGTTACTCTATGGGGCGTGTTCAGCCACGGCTACTTTCCCCTACGTTTTCTCTATGAAAACTTTAGTAAATTAGTTTTGAAAACGGATAACCCTACACAGTATGTTTGTTTGTAGGGTCGTTATTTTTTGGTTATTAAAGTCAACCGGTCGAAACTGGTTGAACTGTGTAATGCAGGTTGGTTTTACCTCGTTAATGCGCATGCCCAGTGGAATCAAGTCTACTGAGTATGAGAGAACTGATAAATGCAATCCTAGGGTCAGCTGCTCCGAAACTGGTTGAGGAGCAGCTGGCCTAGGATTGGCATTTATCAGTTCTCTCAGCCAGGATATGTGAGACATGACGTACACGTAAATTTGTCTCACCTGTGTCCAAATGAAGTGCCGAGATAATATCCTTTTTCTTTTCTTCTGCAACCATGACTTTTCCGGTTTTCAACGTACCACTTGCTCAATTCCACCAAACTTTGAAATACCAAAACTTTTAGAATGTGATAGTTCTCCCGTGGTTGTCTTTCGCCAGTCTTCTGATTTTTCAGAACTTCAATCACTTTCCGCTCGTAAGAACAGTCCCATTACGCGATTTGTCATGTTGACGATCAAGTACAGACTAAACCGCAGCACTCTCCAACAACTACAAACTCAACAAAGCAAAGCGACGCGTATAATTTGAGCTGCACTCACTTTATTTGAGTGTCCGACTTCCGTTCTATCTGCTCACCCCCTTTACACAAACCAGGAAGAATACTGATCACTGATCACAAAAGAGAGAGGGAGTGTGTGTGCGAGTGAGAGAGAGAGAGTTTGAGAGAATTATTTGAGCATCCAAGGCTCAAATTACTCTCTGCTTGTTTCATGAAAACGCGCAATCAAATTTGCTTGTTTCATGAAACAGGCAAGGCATTTGCTTGTTTCATGAAATACGCAATTTCACTGCCCGATTCATGAAACAGGCAAAATCTTGCTCGTTTCATGAAACAGGCAATTTCACAAATTTAGCGTAACACATGCACAAGTTGCGTAATGAGTAGGGGGTCTCTTAAACACCACTGTATAGGGCATGCTGTGCCAGAAACTTCTATATTATGCTGTGTGCTTAGTGGACCCGGACCCAGCCGTGCTGTGCACGGCCGTGCACCGCCCATCCAGGAGAAAAAAACCCTGCTCTGGTTAATCTCTTTTCTAGTTTACTGGCGACGGCCAAAGCCGTGCATAGTGCACCCGGCCCGACCCGTGATTTTGCGGTCGTGCAAACCGGACTTTCTCCGCCGTCCATGTAAAGGGACCGAGTTCTGCTATGATTTTCTACACTTATTATCTTTCTTTCCAATATTTACATGAGAAACTGATCGCTGCCATGAGTTTAAGATCATTAATTTGCGCAAAACATGACCATTAGTCACGCCAACAGAGATATTCTTTGTGCTGCTTTGGGACAAAAAGAGAAGTGGGACGAAATGGCAAGAAGAAAAATGCTATGTTCTTTTTTTCCCCACCAAATGAACAAACTTACACATAAATCTTCAACGTGAGATCCAGTATGATTTATATTAACAGAAAGTACCAGTCATGAATGTGTTTTCTACAAAAACTAAGAAACGTCCACATCGTTTCATATAGTCCTTGAAGGTTCTTAATCGTTTTTTAATCGCCTTTACGTTTTAGAAATACGAAAAACTGATTGGTAAAATGTGCAGTATGATGGTGAGTGTGACACAGGTAAATCTAACTGAAGTGTATGGACGTTGTGTGAGAGTGAAGGCAAGCAAAATTGTGAATAATCATAGTCGTCCTCTTTCAAAATAATACGAATTGCTACATTTCGGTTTTCCAAATCCAGAACATATAGAACAAGAAACAGTTTTATCCACTAGTCCTTAGAGTTACTGAATAAATGATATTATACAATTCTACATTGTCAAACACTTCATTATAAACTGTTACTATATGCTGTCTTGATCAGACGTGTGTTTGTGTGGATGCAGGGCAGTGGTGGTCGTGGTGGCGGTGGTGGTGGTGGTGCGAGAAAGTGGGTGTGGGTGTGTGCATCTACATGTAAAAGCGTCTGTATGTGTGTGTGTGTGTGTGTGTGTGTGTGTGTGTGTGTGTGTGTGTGTGTGTGTGTGTGTGTGTGTGTGTGTGTGTGTGGTTGTGTTAGTGAGTGTGTACGTACATGCACGGCATAATTTACAATATTCTCACAGTTAAGATTGTTAATTTTTAAGCATGTCCTACTTTTATGATTGATTTAATTATTAATTTCTTACTTTGATCCACTTTCTTACAAAGCTCTCTATCATAGTCAGATTTTCAGATGTTTCTCTGTGCGTGTGTGTGTGCGTGTGTGTGTATGTGTGTGTGTGTGTGTGTGTGTGTGTGTGTGTGTGTGTGTGTGTGTGTGTGTGTGTGTGTGTGTGTGTGTGTGTGTGTGCATGTGTGTGTGTGTGTATGTGTGTGTGTGTGTGTGTGTGTGTGTGTGTGTGTGTGTGTGTGTGTGTGTGTGTGTGTGTGTGTGTGTGTGTGTGTGTGTGTGCACGCATGCGCGCGCAGGTGTGCGTGCGTGAGTGTTTGTCTGTGTCTGTCTTTCACATTTTCAGTAATGTCACTTTTATTCACGGTTTTAACTTATCACAATACAATAATTCAATGTAAGTGATTTTAACACACATCACATTATACAGAAAAAAATCACTCATTTCATTCTTTCAGCGACTAGAATCAACATTTAGAATTAAACTAATGTTAATTAATCCCTTTCATAATTCAAAGATCACATCAGGTGGGACATCTCTGAGCAAGGTTTTCATGGAGTTTGCATGAAACAGGCACCGCAGCTAGTTGCTGAAGAATTCCGGTACCTTCCGCTTTCCACTAAGGAAGAAAAAGTCATGAACAAGATATCAAAGCGTTTCTTGATTCAGTGAAACGTCAAAATACATTTACTGCACAATACTTCTGACGTTTATTGCTTGGACATTTTTTGATGGAGCAAAGTCTTAAGAAACTAATGCATGCATAAACCTTTCTTCAAAACATATGTCATCCACCAAAAAATAATTGGTGTAAAGTTCAACGTTAAAGAATGTTTCTGATAAATGAAGCGAATCAGTCCCAAAAGAGTCATTGAAGAAAAAAGACAAAACTAGACGCGGTTATGCTGCATATACTTCCATTTCTGTTGTACTGAGTGACATGCTGTGCCTTATAGTAGACCGGGATGATGACTGGAGTTGAACTTCCCTGTGATACTAAGTATAGTTTCTAGTTGTCACGCGACGGTCCCCATGCACACATTCACGTGCATTCAGAGACACTCATACACCCAACAAACAACGACAAATCTGATTTCTTTGTTTCAATATAACAAACCAGAATGCAATTCTAAATGTCTCTCCTGGTGAAAAAAAAAGACTTTTTTCCTTTCTATAGGCACCTCACTTCTTTTGGCGGGAGGAGCTTTTCATGTTTCTTCTTTTTTTCCTTTTCCAATACCTTATTCAACGAGATGTTCCTTTTTACAAAGTGTTAATACTGTTCTCTTTGCCCATTTCACAAACTTTTTTGTCAGGTCATACAGGCAACCACTTGCCTTACATAAACGACAAACCATTCTGGATTCACAGACCCCAATTCTCTTTTAATTTTCTACTAGGAAAAGAAAAAAAATCCTCTTTCTTTCAGTCATCAACAATAATGCATTTTTCCCGTAAGGACAACGATCTCATCAACTTTCAAAATCAAAATGTTTGTCAACAGCAGACATTCCAGCGCAATTCAAGGGCTGCAAGGGGCTACGTCCAAGTAATAGTTCCAACGTACAGAGTGCTTGCTACAGAAAGGCAAGGCACACTTTTGGTAATCTAGATTAATAACTTACTAGACGATTGAATACAGGATCCACATCTTACCTATCAGATATGTGAACGGGGTGGAATTTGGACATGATTCTGATCACGATTAAAACCCAAATGAACGATTAAAATTTGAGGTCGCGATTAAAAGCTCGCATTGAAAATTATCAAAAATTGTTCACACATCCCTGGGATCAATGAGATTCGAACCTGGACTAAAAAAAAGCTAAGAGTTCAACTCTCTCGTAACCTCTTCATCTCTCTCTCTCTCTCTCTCTCTCTCTCTCTCTCTCTCTCTCTCTCTCTCTCTCTCTCTCTCTCTCTGTGTGAATGTGTGTGTGCATGTGTGCGAGCTGGAGTGGAACTTAGTCGGTGAGCAGATTTTGCGATCGCGTATGACGAAATTAGCTAATTGTAAGCGTTCTAGGATTTGCTGTTGCTTCATCTGTGGTTGAGATTGTAATTAAGTGCCATGCCTTCAGAAACATTGGATTTCAGGCAGCAATGTGGACTCTTTGTTTCTGTTTTTATGGCATTTATGAAGAAGCGCGGAAATTCAAGATTAGAGATTTCCTATCTTATGTTCGTTCCTTTGATATCATTTGTTTTGCTGAAACCTTTATAGAAACATTTCAATCAGATTTATTTGTTGATTACATGATTTTCTGTAAACTTGCTATTCAGTTTTTTAAACATGGTCGTTTTTCTGGTGGAGTTGTGTGGTCGTTTTTCTGGTGGAGTTGTGTGCCTTATAAAGAGACTATATATCCCATTTGTTCGTTCTGTTGACGTAGATTACAATGATATTATTGTTTTGCTTAGAGACAGAGCTGTGTTAGGTACCTTGAAAGATACATTGTATATGTGTGTGCATGTACCGCCTGAAAGATCATCATTTTATTCTTTTTTTTTTGGATGTAAACAATGGCATTGGTCTTTTGGATGAATACTTGTCAGATTGTACAGGTGCATTTCATGTTTACTTAGTGAGGAGATTTCAGCAATCGAACTGCCAATATAAACATGAATGATTTCTACAGTGAAAATTTCATTAAGTCATTAAAAGCAAGTAGTTCGATCAACACCAATAGGAAATCTCAAGACAAAGTGTTGAATAGCTATAGTAAACTTATGTTGAATTTATGTACTACATTTGATTTACGTATTCTGAATAAATGGTGCATGTAATGGCGACCACTATGGTTGGTATACATGCATCTCAGATTCAGACAGTTGTGTTCACGATTATTTTTTTAATGTCGAGTGACATGTTTGCTATGTTTGAATCTTTCTGTGAACTCAATATTCCTGATATGTTTCATTCGGATCGTATGGCACTTGAATTACATTTAACGTTTTCGGGAGAGCATGGCAGTACAAAATCTCAAGAAGAGAAACAAACATTGCACAAATGACCATCATCCTACACCAATGTGACCATACCTACACCTTGACCATCATCATCATCCACCCATCTTTAAACACCTGCCCCATTCCCCCACCGGCACTTTACACCATGCCACAACACCATCCCACTTATACAACAATTATCATCATCCTACAGTACCTCCAATGAAACATGACCATCACCCACCAGTCATCTACCCCAACCTCCCTCCACCCACTTTCTCAACCTGCAATATTATACCAATGCCACCTTATTATTCCACTTACCTCTGTGACTATCATCCTACAGTACCATTGATCTCACCCATGCCAGTGAGCATCACCCACAGATCATTGATATTTTCCTATGTCCCCCCACCTTGCACCCATTGCACCATCACCACTGCATTTTTTCCACTTGAAATAACAATGGTCCCCACCCTTGGTACTACTATTTAAAATATTACCATTTATCAGTCACTGAAGAGACTCCCATCCCAGTGAACACCTTCATACTCACTCTAGGGAAATGAAAAAGCCAACTAACTGACAAAGGAAGAGGACAGCAGCCCCAACTGTAAAAGGTAGTCTCCTTGGAAAAAATCTAAAATATTTCCAAGGAGACAAATAGGAAGATGACTTGAGCAGCACCCAACTTCAACAAGAGGGATGCATACTCCCCGATGCCCCGATCACACCAAGTGAACTTTGTTGGACGAAGATAAGGCCCCCTGACCTCAACAACACAGGTCCCAATACTCCACACCTGTGATCTTAAAATTTAAATCAATGCAGTGCACCCCAAGAACAGCGGAGCATTCCCAGCTAGGCCCAAAGTGGAAACCTGGCCTGCCAACTCACCAATGAGTGCAAAACCCAAATGAACACTGGAGGGTCTTCACCATACAGCAAACCTCCGTCAGTACCTCCGGGATTCCTACCGAAGTAAACGAAGAAGAAACCACCATTGTGAAACTGAGAACTGGGCACTCCAGACTGGTCACACTGTCACTCTTGCAAAACCCGCATTCATGACAGCTTTTACTCCATACGCACACGCAATCTTTCCAATCACCCAAAAGGAGCACTACCGAATGTTTTTCTTCTCCCCCTCTCCTTCAGGGAAAACACTTTACTAAGTCACAACAACAACTTGTAAACAGATTTTACACCTGTATTTTCCTCCGCACTGAGAGACAAATAAATCTGCACACATGTATCTCACCCACACCAAGAGACAAATCAATCTTCACACTGTATCTCTCCTCACACCGAAGATAAAAAAATCTTTTTCCCACACATGTACTCCTCCTCACAACCGAGAGATAAAATAATCTAGTTCCGCTTCTAATAAAGCTATGGCCTTCACTTTCCTTATCCCCAAAATTCCGGACCAGGAGAATACATAACCCCGTAACACTGAGGACCTGCCTGCCCAAGTAAAAGCTTCCCTGCATTCTCCTTTCCCTGTCTCCCCTTGAGACAATATACTTGCCCCCTCGAATTCTCTTGTCCTGGAGATACGAGCTCGACTTCTCTTCCGCACTTCTTCTGTCTCTTGCGAAATGACGAGCTTCACTCCTCTCCCTGGAGTTGGTACGGGCTGGCTGAACTACCGGGTGTGTTCCCCACCATGGCCATCTATCAACCACCTCACGGGGTGAAAGATGAAGGGTGAAGGGCGAAGGTAAAGGGTGAAGGGCTAAAAACACGAATAAGGTTCGTGTAAGTAACCTGCTTCTCAATTCAACATATGAATTCTTTCTCTCTTTTTTAAAGTTTTCCCCCTGTAGCTTTCCCCAACTATCTATCGCTCACCTGAAAATAACTGGTCAGCAACGAGGACCACCGTCCTGCCCAGGTTCGAGTCTCTAGGCCATCGCTGGTTAAAACTGACTTTTTCCCCCCCTTTCCCTCCAAGTGAGTGCATACTCAGTGTTCAAAACACAGACCAGCACCTTCCCTTTTACCAGCCCTTTTTTAAACTCTCACTCAGTGGTCACTTTCACCCAATGACCACATTCGTTTCTTGAATGAGTCATACTCAAAATTATTTTGGGGACGCCCGCTACACAAGTCAAGCCACAGAATATATTCTTCCTTTAATTGTGGCACGGGAAATGATTCATATCACTAACTACATGTAGGAGCGTCACATGCCTTGATGTGAGGCTACGTCACTTTACACCCCCCATCCTGGGATGAAAAAATTTTCTCCAGAAAATTTTTTAAAGGATATACAACTTCACTTAAACACATCTTCAGCCATGAATCTCAAAATGTGTAACCAAATCACACATGATTCACCAAATTAATAATCAACGATAGAATCAATCATCATGATCCACCATAAAAGATATTTCAAACTTTCAGCCCTTTTTAAAAGAAAAAAAAATTCAAAATTTGATCACCACATCTCACAAAATACAATTCACAAATTACATGGATAAAACAACTAGGATATTAACAATTCAAAGTACAAATTGTGTTTAACATTAAAAATGTGAAGCACATATTTTCCCTTGATCTTTGTCTCACATCCGTGTTCAAAACCCTCATGAAAATGAGAAAAATTCCAAGTGTAACGCTTCTAAAATAGACATGTAAACAAAATAAACATAGTTTAAACATAATTTCTTTTCCCCCACATGTAATGTTATAGTCCATTGAAAAGTCACATGCTTTCCATTGTTGACAAGACAAATGAAAACAATTGGTTTGTCTCATTGCACAATCAAAACATGTAAAATATACATTTCTAAAGAGTTATTTGCTCATCCCCACATACATATAGATTCATCTCACAAGCAAAATTAGACAAAATAGTACTTAATTTTTCCATTTTTTTACCAAAGAATAAAAAGTAATACACAACATCAAGTAGTCGTTTGCTTGCAAAACATATAGCACTTAATAAGCAAATTATGCATAAAAACTACTTTGATTTAAAATCGTCAGAGCAAACAATGCACCGTCAAAAGTGATCAAAACCGTAATCATTAAGAAAGACAAAAAACGGGAATAGTCCTTTCCCTTGAAGACAGTTACATTTGTCCAGAAAAATTCACGCCCGTGACAACAAATCTGCCTGACATTTTGTGTTCCAGGCACTGGTTCAACAGTAAACTGGAATTCCTGAAAATGCCAAAGACCATCTTAAAAACCTGCTGTTCTTAGTCTTGACGATTTAAAGAACGTCAGGGGCCTATGGTCAGTCTGAACTGAAACTTTTCTTCCAGTCAAGAACCTGGCGAACTTCTCACATGCCCATACAATAGCCAAGCACTCTCTCTCAAAGTGGAGTATTTCTCCTGGTCTTTGAGAACTTCTACTGCGTTTTTGCACTGGATGTAATAAAGCACTTTTTTCCTGCAACATTTACCGCCCCATTCCTTTAGAACTGGCATCAGTTCTTAAAATAAAGTCTTCTAAAGAGGGAGGGTAACAATAAACAGGAAATGAGTTGAGGGTGTTCTGAACACACTCCAAAGCCTTCTGGCACCATCAACCACACAATACTTTGTTCTTCGTCCCTTTCGTCAGTTCATCAAAGGGCCGTCAGGGACGCAAAGGGGGGTACATATCGTCTATAGTAAAAACCAACAATCCAAATGAGTGACCTGATCTGTTTCTTTGTAGTGGGTTTGTGTAAGGATAAAATCTTTTCCACTTTTTTTCCCCTCTGGCATCTTTTTTCCCCCACTGAAATAGTGTGACCCAAAAACTCGAGATTTTGAAAACCGCACGAATTTTTTGATGCCTTTGCAGCAAACCAAAACATCTGAGTCTGCAAAAAACAGCTCGTAAGTTAGAAAGGAGGTCAACCCATGACTTTGCAGCCAACAAAATGTCATAAAAAAAACTGACTGCACCACATTCATGGAGTTTCAGGGCTCGCATCATTCTGGCAAAAGAAGCTGGGGCATTTTGCAAACCAAATGGCATTTTCGTCCACTGGAAAAGACCAAAAAGGGTGTTTGAAACGCTGTCTTTTCCTTGTCAGCTTCACCCATTGGAATCTGCCAGTCCCCTTTTAGTCAAGTCTACTTTCACAAAATACCTTCCTTCCGAGAGCTGACACAGAATTCTTCAATGTCTGGATGGGCTCGGCATCGAACACAGTGATCTTATTTACTTTTCTGTAATCAAAGCAGAAACGCACTGATCCACCGGTTTTGTCCACCAATACCATGGTGAGCTGTACGGAGATGAGAAGGTTCTATCACCTTTAAAATCCACATTACATTGATTTCTCTCTCAACCACCTCTTTTTTTTGCAAATGGGGGGGTAGGTCTGGTTCGCACTGGTATTTCAGAAGTTAACTGAATACTATGGGGTTCAATACCAGTTACTGTACCGGGTATCCGCAACACATCCTGAAAGTCTTTCAAAATGTCTTTTGAGCTGTTCTGTTTGACTTGTAGACAAATCATTCGACAGAACCACATCCTCAAGGTTTAAACCTTTGATAACAGAATAGGAAGGGGTACAACATCATCTGCACTGGTAGATGTTAAACATTCCTACATTTGCTGTTTTCAATAACCTTTGATCTGTCCCTGAAACGTTACTTTGGGGTTACAAATTCATCACTGATAATGTCTGTCATTTGACATCAGTTTTCTGACACAGGATAAAACCACTACAACCGACGGTTGAGGGCAACATTTGTACGTTCAACATACTTCTTCAACATGTTCACATGAAATACCTTCTCAGTGTTTGCCATTTTGATCTTATAATTTACTGCAGAAATTTTTTTCGACCACCTGAAAAGGACCCTTCCACATAACACAACTTGTTAGTTCATCATTAGTAGCACAAGAACTTTATCCCCTACACTGAAGGAACGGCCTTTGCTTTTCTGTCTGCAAAGACCTTGTACACATCTGTTTTTCTATCAGCTGACTGTTGAGCAAGCTCACAGCACCCTTTCAAACGATTATGCAGTTCATAAACGTATTGGTAAACAGTTTTACTGTCAGGTATGTCCGTCTTTTCCGTCCATTGTGTCATCAATAGTTTCCAAAAGGGACCCCTTGGTGAGTGTCCGAAAAGAAGCTAAAAAGGTGAGAATCCCAGCTTTTTCGTTCGGCATTTTCCTGTATGAAAAAAGCAAAGCCGGTAACGAAACGATCCCATTCATGGGCTCTTGCCTTGCAACCTTTCTCAAAAAGGACTTCAACGTTCCATTGAAACGTTCAACCATGCCATTCGATTGGGGATGATATGGCGTGGTTGAGATGGAAGAAAATGACAACAGTCTGTAAATTTCTCTCATGAGATCGGAAATGAATTGCTTTCCCACAATCCGAGAGAATTTCGTCGTGAAGACCCCTCTGGAAAAAATCGCAAGAAAAGCTTCACGACAGATACTGAATCAATTTTCTTCAGTGGAAACGCTTCTGGATACCTTGTTGCTGTACCACCAAAGTCAAGATATAGCGATATCCCGAAGAAGACAGTGGTACGGTCCAACAAGATCAATAGCTACCTTCCGAAATGGAAGGGAAATGAGAGGCAATTGGGGCAAAGGTGCACATGGGACGCACCTTTCTGAGATGTCTTTTGGGAGATGTCACATGACGGGAGTATTTCGTAACTTCCTTTGTGACCCTTCCAATAAAAAGAAAAAAAGAACCTCTTAAATTTTTTTGATTCCGCAGTGACCAGCGAACAATGCATCATAGCCGTGTGCAGCACTGTTTCTCTAGTGGTTTTGGAACCACAACTTGTCTGTTGTCCTGTCCAGGGACACACCTGTAAGAATGTCAGAGTCCAGTATGTACTTGGTTTATCCGTTGGTTTCGTCAGTGACAGCTGTTTAGCAGCAGAAAGTATTGTCGTCAGCGTCTCGTCTTTTCCCTGCATTTCTTTTAAATCAACTGGGTAATCTGAGTTCATTTCCCTTTTTGAGACTTTTTTGCGGCTTTGTACCTTTCCCGCTCTATGACGTTTGATCTAGTACTCACAAGACAAGGAACAAACGATCCTCCAGCACCACCATGTACGTAGCGACACCTGGCAAATTGCCCAAGATCAAGTCGCAGACTGGGTTATCAAAACACAGGCGGTAAGAAAACCGGGGTAGTACGGTGTATCGACTGAAATTTTGCCAGCGGAAACGTTTTCAATCTTGCCTCCAAACGACCTACACTTTTGGACAGTGTTTTAGATACTGGTCTTGAAGGACGAAAGATTTCCTACACCAGCAGTAGTGCACCCATGTCTCGCAAAAACCCAAGCCTGCAATCCATTGATGGGTCCGTTTTCTAACACCAGTCCATCAACAGATTGAACTGGGGCCAAAACAAGGCCTTCATCACAATCATGGAGACTAATGCGGGTTTTGAATCATTTGGTTTGAAAGGCAATTTTTCCTCAAATGGAACTTGCCATCACAAAAGAAACATCGCATTGTCTGATCGGCAGCCGACTGATTTTGTGAACTTCTGTTCTGTCCACGAACTGCCCAAAAGGTCTACGTGGTGGTCGTTGTCCACGACCTCGGAACGTTTTTCTGAGGAGTAACGGGTCTTTCCGGCGGTGATAAATGGTATTGACGAAAGTCACTCGAACCGCGGAAAGATCCCTGTCCGTTCCTAGGATAGTATATCCTTGAGGACTCAAAAAGACCCACGATTTTCCTTTCCGTAACTTCCCGTCCTGATGGGATATGTACATGACGCATGAGACTCAAAAATGGAAAATTCTCCTTTTCCCAGCCACGCCCTTAACTTGGTGAGCGATACAATACTGATCAACATCTGCACATTTCCTCCACGTTTATCAAATTGCCTTCTTTAAGGAAGTGGCCAGATCTTTGCTCACGCTCTGAAAAGTTGTTCTCTAAGAAGGAGATCTCGCAGTGATTGAAAAGTTTTGTTCTTTTAGACAAATCGATCCATCGATCCAAACAATTGACTCCCTACGGATCATAAACGATGGAAACGAATTCTCCTTTTTCAGGGCGCACAGAACGGAAACGTTCGTGAAAACGATCAGCAGAACATTGAAAAATTTCTTGAGGAGTCTTTTTTCAACCCGATCCCAAGTTAAATTTTGTTCGCTGCGAGTGAGTGGTACAGTGTCAAAGCGCTAAACCCCTTTAAACAACGACGCAATATACAATGTCCACTTTCCTTTGCCAACCACAAGACGTTGCGTGACTTTCAAATCGGAAAAGAAAACTATCAATGCACCGTTTTTTTCCTCAAAAGTGGCAACTTGGAATATATGCCGCTTTTGGTTAGGCATGGCTGCGGAACCGACTGGTGGAGTTTCCCCTCGATGCCTGTATCTTCTAATTTCAGCATCAGTCTCTAATTCTAACTGCCTCAACTTAAATTGACGTTCTTCAGCTTCAGCTTCCCTCTGTAATCTTTTTCTTCAATTCACTTCCCTCTGTAATCTTTTTCTTCAATTTCAGCTTCCCTCTGAGTTTTTTTTTCTTCAGCTTCCCTCTGTAGTTTATTCTCTTCAGCTTCCCTCTGTAGTTTTTTTCTTCAGCTTCAGCTTCCCTCTGTAATTTATTTTCTTCTCTCTCTCTTAGCCTGCTGCCCTATCTGTGCATTGTTGCACATAGTTAGTAATTTTTCTCCATCAAAACCCAAGCTTCCGCTTGTATTAACATATTTATCCAAAATCATCCATAATGAATCGTCAACCAGATATAAACACAAAACAATCTCTAAGTATGAATAAAAAAAAGCGATAATGAAAGAAATTATGTTTCAACCCAAAAACCCTAATTATAGTATATAAAAAATCAATTTCCGGTGTAAAAAAAAACCGCTTACAAAACAGGGTAGAATGAAATCCAAGGAATGTATTTTTCCAAAAATAATTTGCAACTGTTTTCAATTTGGAATTACAAAACAAAATGAAGTTTAATACAAAACTGTTTTCCCTAAGAAAAAAAAATAAACACAATAAATTTTCTGAAAAAAATTCTTTATAAAGTTTTAGTTCTCAAATGTTCTTGTTGTCATCTTTCTATTTACTTAATTTCAAACGAATTTACAAAACAAATGTACCGCCTTTTACAAAAAATGAATATAAATTTACAAAAAAATGGGAAACACAAACAATTAAAAAAGAGGGGAAGAAACACAAACTAGCGGAAATCCTACCTAAAAAATAAATGTTGAAAAGAAAACTAGATAGGAAACTTATTGAGAGAAGGTTTAAGAGATTTTGAAAAAGGGGTGAAAAGGAAATGAAAGGATAAAACAGGACCGGAATAGTGAGCAGAAATCAAGAAAGCAAAAGAAGCCCACAGACAGCACCCTAGTGTCACTGTCTCCCGTGAAACAGGAGACGGGAAAAACAAATCACTGCACAATATACACACACTACAGTAATAAAAATACAAAAAACTAAACAATCAATCAATAAATGCACAATCACCCAAACTCAAAGAAAAACTCGCCCCCACACCCAGAAAAAAAAATCAAAGATAAAGATGTTTATTTGGCAGAGCGGTAATCACCCACCACCTACACTACTAGCGTGACGGAGGAGAAGTTGATCCCACACTCGAAGGGGAAGGGAAAATCAAACTGAACCCAAAAGAAAGCGAAAGAAATAGATATTTTTTCAGAAGGGAAAGACTATTGACTCCCCAACGCCCCTGTCCCCCTGCTAAACGCAGAAGAGGTTTGGGGCTATCAGTCCTGGGAAAGGGACAAAAAATTCTAATCCTCTAGGGAAGGACAGCGATTCCCCAACGCCCTGCCCCCTTGCTGCCAGGTTCGAGCAAGAGGAGGGTTTAGGGATCGGTCCCTGAGGTGGGGGAAGGGTCAAAAAAAAATCCTACCAAAAAAAAAAAAACCCTTAACGGAGTAGAGCAACCAAAAGAAAAGTCAACCACCCTAACACATATAGAAATAGAAAAAAAACAACAACAAATGCAAATATTAACACAATAAATAATTAAACTTTCTTCTTTTTTCCTTTCCTCAAACCCTTTTAGGGCACAAATAGAAATCCCTTTTTTTTTCTTCCTCAAACCCTTGAGGGACAAATAGAATCCTTTTTTTTCCTCAAACCCTTGAGGTAAAAAATATAAATTTTTTTTTTAAACCCCAAGGGCACAAATTTGAAATCCTTTCTTTTTTTTTTTTTTTTTTTTTCTCCCGGAGAAACAAACGGCAGCTACGCCGGTGAAACTGGAGTCGGGTCACCACTGTCACACTGTCACTCTTGCATACCCCCCATTCATGACAGCATTTACTCCATACGCACACGCAATCTTTTCCCAAACACCCAAAAGGAGCCACTACCGAATGTTTTTTCTCTCCCCTCTCCTTCAGGGGAAAACACTTTAAATAAGTCACAACAACAACTTGTAAACAATTTTACACCTGTATCTCTCTCCGCAAGAAGACAAATAAATCTGCACACAGTATCTCTCCTCACACCAAGAGACAAATCAATCTTCACACATGTATCTCTCCTCACACCGAGAGATAAAATAATCTCTTCACACATGTATCTCTCCTCACACCGAGAGATAAAAAATCTAGTTCCGCTTCAAAAAAGCTATGGCCTTCACATTCCGTTATCCCAAAATTCCGGACCAGAGAATACATAACTCCCTAATCACTGAGGACCTGCCTCCACAAGTAAAAGCTTCCCTGCTTTCTCCTTTCCCTGTCTCCCTCTCTGAGACAATATACTGCCCCCTCGAATTCCTTGTCCTGGAGATACGAGTCTCGACTTCTTTTCCCCCGACTTCTTTTGTCTCTGCGAAATGACGAGCTTCAACTCCTCTCCCTGGAGTTGGTACTGGCTGGGGCTGAACTACCGGTGTGTTTTCCCCCCACCATGGCCATCTTCAACCACCTCACGGGGTGGGAAAAATGAAGGGTGAAGGGCGAAGGGAAAGGGTGAAGGGCTGAAACACGAATAAGGTCGGTAAGTAACCTGCTTCTCAATTCAACATATAATTCTTTCTCTCTTCTTAAGTTTTCCCCCGTAGCTTTCCCCAACTATCTACGCTCACCTGGTAATAACTGGTCAGCAAAGAGGACCACCGTCCGACAGGGTTTGAGTCCTAGGCCATCTGCTGGGTTAAAACTGACTCTTTCCCCCCTTCTCCTAGTGAGTGCATACCAGTGTTCAAAACACATGACCAGCACCTTACCTTACCAGCCCTTGTTAAACTCTCACTCAGTGGCACTTTCACCCAATGACCACATTCGTTTCTTGAATGAGTCCCTACTCACAATTATTTTGGACGCCCGCTACACAGTCCCAAACCCCATGAATATTTTTCCTTTAATTGGGCACGGGGAAATGATTCATACACTAAAACATGTGATGGAGCGTCACATGCCTTGAATTTAGGCTACGTCCACATGAAAACTGGGGACATCACATCTCTGCAATACTCCACCCGGTGGTTTTTAATTTAAATTTATGCAGCCCCAATGACGTGGAACAGTCCAACAACACCAAAAGAACAATCCTGGCCTCCAACACACCGATGAGTGCAAAACTTTATTGACCACTGGAGAGCCTTCACCATACAGAAGCCCTTGCCAGTACCTCCACCAATCCTGCCTAAGGAACGGAGAAGAATCTCTTCCTGCACTACCGTTGATCTCATATGATCATCACCTATAAAGTGACTGATTGATGGACAATAAATTTTTTTTTTTAAAAATTGGGTGTGTGTGTGTGGGGTTTGTGTGTGTGTGCGTGTGTGTGTGTGTGGTGTGTGTGTGTGTGTGTGTGTGTGTGTGAATGAGTGTATTTTGAGTAAATATGTTTTGTGAAAACTTTCCACAGTTAGTCCATTATGATCACATGATCTTAACTCACCCAGAACAATGTTTAAATATGTGGCCCCCATCCCCCACCTTTGTGTGTGTGTGTGGTTGTGTGTGTGGTGTTGTGTGTGTGTGGGGTGTGTGTGTGTGTGTGTGTGGGTGTGTGGTGTGTGTGTGGTGTGTGTGTGTGTGCAACACATGAACCCCTGTTTTTCATTGATCACTGCTATCTTCTCTCAAAAAACCATCAGCGTATTGATGCCAACACATTACTTCAACCTTTACAATGAACATCATCCCGCAGCATTGTTCATTTTTTTTAAACAACACCATTTATATGAACCTCCCACCCACCCACCCCACACCATAGGGGATGAAGAATATGACTCTCCTTCTTTTGCCCCCTTCCCTCCCTCCCCCCCCCCAAAAACTTTACCCCCTCCCCCCCTCCCCCATGCCCCCCCCACCTTTTTTTCCACCTCAAACCCCCCCCCCCCCCCCCCCCCCCGATCATCCCTTTAATCACCCCATTTATCTTCCATCCCCTTCCCTCCCTTATTAACATTACCCACACACCTTTCACAACTACCCACACATAACTACCACCACCTCTTTCATCACCCAACGAAATCATTTTTTTTTTTAACCTAAACCTTTTTTTTATATTATTTATTATATTATTTTTCCCTCCACCCCCCCCCCCCCTTTCCCCCTTACCATTATTATCAATCCACCATTACCATAACCGTCACAAAGATATCACAACCACCCCCAATAAACTAGACACTCAACCCTATCATGTCACAACACACACCTCCCCCTACGCAACCCCCCCTCCTTTTGCTCTCCCATAATCCCCCATGTCATTTCCGCCTACCGGCTATTCTCCCCACCACATGGACAACAACAGATGAGTCATTTTTCGTTCTTTGTTTGTACTGCCCCAAAATTTAAATGTAAATTTATTTATTCGCCTGAAGAAGACCCAAGGGGTTGAAATGCATCGTGTCTTGTCATGTGCTTTGTTTGTCAATGTCATTGGCGGGAAGTAACAAACTCTATTCTAAATTTTGCTTCGTTCGCCGCCGCAGTCACACTCCTTTTGAAACATTGAATAGGCTATGTGGAACAATAATGCAGCAACCGAGTTTATTGACTCAATGCACCTGAGGAAATCGCGTAGAAAGTTAGAGCTAGTTGTTGTTTTAAATTGATTATGATATTGACGAAGCTTTGTCCCACTTTTAACGATTTCATTAAACGAAGTGCTGAATGCATGAATAGGCAGATCAAACTGGTGATAATGATATATCAGAAAGACTGGTATGATCATGACTGTAAGCAGCGAAGAAAAATTTAAGAAAGCTTTACAGAATACCCTCGAACATGAAATTCTGAAGACGGAAACGCTTTTTATATTGCACGTAGAGAGTATAAGCATTTAAATTTAAAATGTTAAAGTGCAAAGAGAAGGATTTCCACAAATCGTTTTTTAGATGAATTGTTATCTTTTGTGAATATTTAAAAGCGATTTGGGGAACATGTAAATAAACTTGATGGAAACGGAAACACGTTAAACAATGATATCACTTTGGTAACGGTTTGAACACTTTCAAAACTTTACTCGAAAACGAAAGTGAATCAGAAAAAGGACGAATTGAATGTTGATGGCAATAATATGTATTTTAACCGATCAATATCAAAGGAGAAGTTCTTTTAGCAATTAGAAAGATAAAGATTAGAAAAGCTGCTGGGCTGGATGGATAACTGGACAGTTGTTAAAAAATGCAGATGATTGTGTTGCAGATTTCTTTGTCACATTTTTAATGCTTTGTTTCTGAAAGGTATATTTCCTGACACTTGGACAGAAAGTATTGTGCTTCCTCTGTACAAAAAGGAGATGTCAACAACCCTAACAATTATAGGGCATTTCGTTATGCAATATTAGTAGTAAAATTCATAGTACGGTTATTAATCATCGTTTACAAGAGTGGGTTGAGGAAAATAACATTACTGGAGAATATCAAGCAGGGTTCAAAAGGAACTATTCAACTATTGATCACATGTTTACTTTGTTAGCTCTCATACAAAAACAGGTCTCTTTCAACAGAAATTATGTTGCATTCATACATTTTGAGATTCCATAAACAGGAAAAAAAAATTGTCATTTTTGTTTAAAATGGTACAGATGGTAATTTATACAATTGCATCAAAAGTATGTATTATAATGTTAAGGTACGGTTGGATATAAACTACCTGATTTCATTATGTGCACTTGTGGTGCTAAACAAGGTGACGTGTGCAGTCCTGTTTTAGTTTCTTTGTTTTTCTTTGTTTTTAATTGAACTTGCCATAAAAATAATTAAAATGGTACTTCACTTCACTTAGTCCTCTGAATTCCCTGGGAACATAGGGCCGCAACCACACTCTCCAGCGGACACGATTTTGGGAGATCTTCTTCAGCTTGGCCCACGTCATTCCGGCGGCCTTCACTTCCGCGTCGGTACTCCTTCGCCATGTCTGTCTTGGTCTTCCCACTCTTCTTTTGCCCTGAGGGTTCCATTCAAGGGCTTGTCTTGTGATGTTGGATGGAGACTTTCTGAGGGTGTGGCCAATCCATCCCCACTTCCGTTTTCTGATTTCTATTTCTATTGGAACTTGCTGGGTCTTGTTCCACAGTTCTGCGTTGGCAATAACATCTGGCCATCTGATGTTCACAATGTTTCGCAGACATCTGTTGATAAATGTTTGGAGTTTGTGGGTGTTTGTCTTTGTTGTTCTCCACGTTTCAGAACCATACAGAAGGACAGGTTTCACATTTGAGTTGAAGATTCTGATCTTGTTATGGAGTGAGAGGGCAGAGGAATTCCAGATAGGCCGTAGCGTAGTAAAGTGTGCCTGGCTTTATTGATGCGACTCTTGATATCCTCATCTGTACCTCCATCTTTGCTGACCACACTGCCGAGGTAGACAAACTTGTCAACTTCAGTGATGTCTTCCAGTTGTAGTCGTAGTGGGTCTCGTTGCTGGTGTTGACTTCATGGCTTCTGTTTTCTTTATGTTGATTTGGAGGCCCGTCTTTCCTGCTTCTTCTGCTACCCGGCACAGCTTCTCTTGTGCGTCTTGCTGTTTGTGGGACAGAAGGCTGATGTCGTCGGCGAAGTCCAGGTCTTCCAGTTGCTTGGTGAAAGTCCACTGGATTCCTGTCCTCTTGCCGTCTGTAGACTGCCGCATTATCCAGTCAACGACCATCAGGAAAATTGTTGGCGATAGTAGACACCCCTGACGGACGCCGGTTTGTACAGTGAAGGGCTTCGTTAGCTTCCCATCGTGGACGACCTGGCATGTGGCATCCTCGTAGAGTTGCTGGATGATGGCAACAAACTTTTTTTTCCCCTTGCACCGAAGGTTCTCTTTTCCTTTTTGAAACCTTTACATAAACAATGTAACACATCATTCAATTAATTCACATGCACTTATAAGTAAAGACTATACTATCATTCTTTAGTAATTCCATACACAACATTGTCCAAATCTATTTGATATAGCAGTCATTCATTACAGAGAATAACTAAAGGAAATTCCCATGAAACTGCAGGGGTATTTGATGCCGAGTATAAAATAGGGCAACAACAGACAAACAAACAAAAAATTTAAAAATAAATAAATAAAAATAATAACATCAACTCTTGACATAAACAATAAGTTGTCTATGGCTAGAGAGGATTTGACAGGAAAGGGGAGGAGTGGTTGGAAATACGTGGGGGAGAGGGGGGAGGGGGAAGAGATAAAGAATGAGGAATAAAGAAAAAAAAGGAAAGGTCACATACCGCTTTTGCAAATCCAAACATATTTCATCCACGCTCAACTGCAGGAGCATTAGAATGCTTTTTGTATAATAATGTGTACAGTTTTGTTAGCCACTGTGACATAAAAACACTCTAATAAGAATGAAAACATTAGTAGTATTTACGGCTAATTTTGTTTTGCGACGAACTGTAATGTCTAATCTGCGCACAGTGTGCTATATGGTAACCAGTTTTTCATAAAATCATGATAGCGCATTTCCATTATATGTGCATGCTTTTCTATTTGATATCTATGTTTAAGTTCGACTGTAAATTCAGACAGTCTTGGTATTGCGTTAATAATTCTACTTTTATAGACGAAAAACTTTGCCCATAGTAAAATAAGATCAAAAATTTGGTCTGTTTTTTGTTTTTCGTCGGTTCCGAACAAGATCAGCTCGACATTCAGTGACAATCTGAAACAATGTTCACATTTCTGTTTCAAATATCTTTCCAATTCCTTCAGAATTCTTGTGTTATTAGACAAAACCACAAGTAATGATGAATTGTGTCTCTTTCATTTTTACAAAATCTGCATTTTATCTGTCTGAGAGACCTATTCTTTCAGAAGTATGTTTTGATACCAAAACCCTGTGGCAGAGTTCAGTTGAAACCATCTAAATTTTATTTCTTTGATTTTTCGGACATGTTTTAATACAGTTTTCCCAGTTCTACCGCTGTTTGTATCTTTATTTCCCATTTTGCAAAAGACTCTATATTGAGTACATCTATTTTATCCAGGAGCAAATTGTAGTAAATTTTTGATCCTTTGACAACACTTGTTATAATTTTCAAAACTTTGCTTTTATCATTCTTGACACTGTTTTCAAATGTTATGTTTCTTTTTCTAGCGTATTCTGTTATAGCCTGGACACAACCTAAATAATGGATATGCATTTTTTTACAAAAATATTAAAGCTCATGTAATC
>JAFLJL010013750.1:29950-49325 GCA_018398815.1 Conus ventricosus | reverse complement strand
TATTTTTTTTACTTTTTAACATGCGCGCTGGTGACCTACTCGTTTTTGAGTGAACAGTATTTTAGGAAGAAGAAGAAGAAGAGACATTGAACTTAATCCTGGTCCGTCCACCAAAGTAAATATCCCATGCGGAGTTTGCAATTTAAGAGTCACATGGAAACATAAAGCAGTTGCCTGTGACGTCTGCAATTCATGGTATCACACTAAATGTATGTTAATGAATTCAGCAGTTTATGAAGCATTATGCAATAGTGATATATCTTGGACTTGTTTTACCTGCAGGCTTCCAAACTTTAGCTCGAGACTTTTGAAGATTCTATTGAAGACTGCAGCTCAGAAAGCAACCGTTTTTGACCCTATCTCACCAGAACCGATCCCCAAAAGAAAACTTGAAATTTTGTCCTAAGTTTGCATCCACCCCTGATTTCTAAAACTGATAAAATCCCAAATCATAAAGTGCAACGGACCCCAAATCATTAAGAGAAAAAGATAAACTTAAATGCATAGTTGTAAATTTTCAATCTCTTATAAAGAAAAAGGAAGAACTCAGTAATTTAGTCACCGAAAAAAAACATTGATGTTGTAATTGGAACAGAAACTTGGCTAGAAACTGGAACATCCAGCAGCGAACTTCTAATGGAGGACTTTGATATTTATAGAAAGGACAGACTTGGAAAAAGAGGTGGGGGAGTTTTGATTGCCATTAGGAAGAACTTAGCCAGTGAGTTTTTATATCAAGGCAAAAATAGTGAAAGTTTATTTTGTAGGATTAATTTTAAGAATAAGAGACCTGTCATTGTTGGATCAGTTTACAGACCTCCAGACTCAGATGAAAATGTATGTTCGTCTATCTGCAGAGACATTTCTAATATTGTTTTGGCCAATAGGAAGGCAATATTATGGATTGGTGGAGACTTTAACTTACCAGATATTGATTGGAGTGAAGATGCCATACTTGGTAATCAATACAGTAAAAATATTAATACTCAGTTTTTTGATGCCACCAAAGACCTTGGATTAGTACAGTCAGTTGAATCACCAACTCGTGGTAAGGCATTCCTGGATTTATTTTTTACCAATTGTCCAGGCGCCCTTAGGCAATCAGGAATTAATTGCAGGCTGGGTGATCATGATATAGTTCTCTTAGAGAGCAACTTTCAACCCTTTCGAAGAAAACCCCCGAAACGTACCATCAGACTCTGGAACCAAGCAGATTTACCAAAATTGCGCAGGGATACTCGTGATTTCAGCCGTCTTTTTTTGAGGTCCCATAGTGTTAAAGATAATGTCAGTGACCTTTGGAAGTGTATAAAATCTAACTTGGAATTTATTATGGATGACAACATACCTACTAAAATAACTTCAAGCAAGAACCACCAGCCATGGATTACTACAAAACTAAACGTTTGTTGAGAAGGAAACATCGTTTCTTTAAGAAATTGAAACTACATCCTAATTCAGAAAAATTACTGGTTAGGTATAAACATATTAAGAGACGGTGTCAGAGAGAATGTAGACTTGCTCACTCCAATTATGTTAATTCGATGATTTCGGAAGGTGATCATCAAAACAAGAAATTATGGTCTTACATAAGGAGTAAGAGACAGGACAACATTGGGATTCCAGACCTGAGAAACAACCAGAATAACCTAATACAGGACCCTGAAGGGAAAGCAAACTTACTAAACAAGCAGTTTTGTTCAGTTTTTTCAAATCCCAAACCTTTAATTAACGTTAGACTAAAGGATGATGATAAACTCCCTGCAATGCAAAACATCAAAGTAAACAAAGGCAGGAGTATTTAAGTTACTGACCAATATCAATGAAAACAAAGCTACTGGTCCCGATGGCGTTCCTGGCAAGCTCTTAAAATTATGTGCCAATGAATTGAGTGAGGTATACCAATTACTTTACCAAGCTTCACTGGACCAGGGAGTAATACCTGATGAGTGGCGAGATGCGAGCATTGTTCCCTTATTCAAAAAGGGTGACAAAACAAAAGCAGAGAACTATAGACCTGTATCTCTTACATCCATATCAGCTAAACTACTTGAACACATAATATATAGTAGCATAATGGACCATCTTGACAAATATGATTTCTTAAATAATTCCCGGCATGGTTTTAGACAGCGAAGGAGTTGTGAGACTCAACTTATAACAACTCTCAATGATTTTAGTAAACTGTTTAAATAACAGACAGCAAATAGATGCAATTTTATTAGACTTTCTAAAGCCTTTGATAAGGTTGACCATGAGGGCCTGCTGCTTAAATTAGAACACATTGGCATTGACGGTTCTTTGCTAAAATGGGCTAGATCATTCCTCGTTGGGAGAACGCAGAAAGTTGTTGTGGAAGGGTCGTCATCCCATTGTAAACCAGTCTTGTCAGGTGTACCACAGGGAACTGTTCTGGGGCCCTTTGTTTTTCTTAATTTATATAAATGACATAAGTAGAAATCTCTCTTCTGGAACTACTATAAGGCTTTTTGCAGATGACAGTTTAGTATATAGAACAATCAGAAGCAAGAATGATACTCGCATTCTACAAGAAGATCTAAACGCTTTACAAGAGTGGGAAAGAACTTGGAAAATGGAATTTCATCCCCAAAGTGCCAAGTGTTGCGTATATGTAACAAACGCTCACCAATTAGATCAGATTATTCTATCCATAATACTATTCTTAAAGAAACTAATGCTGCAAAATATTTAGGCGTGATTATAGATAGTCGTCTCAAATGGAAAGAACATTACAATTTAGTATGTAAGAAAGCAAATAACATCTTAGCTTTCTTATACAGGAACATCAATGACTGCCCCCAAAAGGTTAAAGACGACTGCTACAAAACACTGGTTAGACCAGTACTGGAATATGGTTGCTCAGTTTGGGATCCTTACCATCTAAAGGACATTGATAACCTCGAAAAGATTCAGAAGAGAGCAGCACGGTTCGTAACAGGGAACCACATCAGAGAAAAGGGGAATACTAGGAAGAACATGAGGAAATTAGAATGGAAACCCTTAGAAGAGAGAAGAGCTTTTATTAAACTTAACACCTTTTTCAAAGGCAGAGCTAAAGTAATTGATATTCCAATGGAACAACTAGTATTGAATAAAAGTAGCACCAGGAGTGGCGGTCGATGTTATACCATACCTGCATCAAATATTGACAGCCACTTACATTCTTTTTATCCCAGTTCTGTACGGCTGTGGAACTCACTGCCGGGTGCCATCAAGATTGCCACAAGTGCAATCTCATTCAAGGGACAAATTGATTCGACAGTTTTGAGATCTGCATATTGATGATTTTCTATTTTTATTTCCCCAGATATTTTATTATCACCTGGGCCTGAATTTGGCCATTGCTTTTAAATCGAGTGCGACCCCTTGTTGCCAAATTTGCTCCAGGGGCCAACAGTCAGAGTCGCACTGTTTTATGTTATTTTATTTTATTTTTTAATATGCGCGCTGGTGACCTACTCGTTTTTTGAGTGAACAGTATTTTAGGAAGAAGAAGAAGAAGAAGGAAACAATCCACCTTAAATGTTTTATCAAAGAGTGTGAAATTGAGGGATTTGTTTTTTCCGTCCAGTGTGGAAACAATCCACCTTAAATGTTTTATCAGAGAGTGTGAAATTGAGGGATTTTTTTCTCGCCCAGTGTGGAAACAATCCACCTTAAATGTTTTATCAAAGAGTGTGAAATTGAGGGATTTTTTTTCTCGCCCACTGTGGAACAATCCACCTTAAATGTTTTATCAAAGAGTGTGAAATTGAGGGATTTTTTTCTCGCCCAGTGTGGAAACAATCCACCTTAAATGTTTTAAATCTACCTTAAATGTTTTATCAAAGAGTGTGAAATTGAGGGATTTTTTTTCTCGCCCAGTGTGGAAACAATCCACCTTAAATGTTTTATCAAAGAGTGTGAAATAGAGGGATTTTTTTCCCGTCCAGCTGTGGAAACAATCCACCTTAAATGTTTTATCAAAGAGTGTGAAATAGAGGGATTTTTTCCCGTCCAGCTGTGGAAACAATCCACCTTAAATGTTTTATCAAAGAGTGTGAAATTGAGGGATTTTTTTTCCGTCCAGTGTGGAAACAATCGTCCAGTTCTGTTGTTTCACAGAATGTGAGAATTTGAGGAGGAATCTCTCTCTCTTTTTTCCCGTCCAGCTGTAGCAACAATCATCCTTTTCTGTTGTTTCACAGAATGTGAACATTCACATATCAGTCATCCTTTTCTGTTGTTTCGCAGAATGTGAAAATTCACATATCAGTCATCCTTTTCTGTTGTTTCGCAGAAAGTGAACATTCACATATCAGTCATCCTTTTTCTGTTGTTTCGCAGAATGTGAAAATTCATGTGAGACGTCAAGGGTAGAGGGGGGAGCGTCATCCGTCCATCACCCCAGACCGTATTGATGTTGGACATTTTCGTTTATTCAGTCAATCAAAACCAGATCAACCAACCATCCAAGCCAGCCAAGCCAGCCTAGCAAACCAAGCCAACCTGGAAAATTACCAGGAACAACATATTTAAAAAAATTGCAACAAGAGGAGAAATCTCCAAAAGCATAATGAAATGAAACATACATTTATGACTACGAGTACACAATCATGGGTGAATCTGCAAAAAAATGAACTCAGCATAACAATGGAACAAAAGCAAAATAAAATAACAACATTTAAGATACTGTGAAGATACCGGCATCTGTTCTGTTACAGTAAAGGTTGTACTGCATGCTAGCAGCACTGACCTTGTGTCTATTACGACCACAGAACAGGGAAACCACAATTATCTCAACAGACATGGACTAGATTAATACTCAGCAGATTCAGTTAGTCTCTCATAACATGAAAACAAATTTTCATTTATTCATAATAATACATACACAACATCATTCAATCAATGGGTCTGACAAAAGAAAAACATCTTCATTCAATACCATGGATTGCATACACATTTAGCTTGTGGTAACAATAACCATTGTGACCACCAGCTTTACAAAAAAATCCATGGTACCAAAGGTACAATAAATTGCCCAGCGACATGTTGAAAAATGTCAGAACAAAACAAAAAGTTTTCAACAGAATATCAACATGGGAAAAACATTATCTACCTCAGGACAGGGTGTTGACCCACACCCTTTCATCTGTCCGGCCACCTCTCTGGTGTGGAACAGGCATCCTCTGAAAAGGGCAACATGTGTGTCCCTAAATCATAGCATCAAGACGCACAGGATCTTCCAAAAAAAAAGATAATGGCTGGCTCAACATAGCCAACAAGAATACAGCAAAGGGAAACAACTCATACATGTCACTGATTTACTCTTAAAAAAAGGTTACTTCCCTTCACTCATCCATCGTCGCAACTCGGCCGAACTTCGTAACTCTAGGCCCGAGTATAGCCAAGAATTGGAACACAATTCACAACGAAGTTTCTGATACATCTAAGATGAAAATTAAATAGATCAGCATTGATTTTCCGGAGATCAGCATTGATTTTCCGGAATTGCTTTCAACCAACACTGTAACTACCAGGAGTGAGCATAACTGAATAACTCATTCCAGCCTCCATCACATCAGGTACTGATTCCATAAAAAAAATAACAAGCACAGAGAGAAGGAGAGAGAGAGAGAGAGAGAGAGAGAGAGAGAGAGAGAGAGAGAGAGAGAGAGAGCTGTCCAAGATCTCTTGAACGAAAAATACAACCAGTTCTCCTCCTAAGTGAAAACTCTTAGTCTTGTAAACATCTCCATTAAGTGGCTTTTAAACATTTTCTTTAAAACACTTAAACAAGTCAACAACAACAAAAAATATTCATCTAATAACAACCATATTCCCAATGAACTTGTTCCCAGTAAACTTGTTTTGACATACCTCAAAAATAATCACCTTTGCCTTGGTGCTTTGGGCTAACCGGCATAAAACCGGTCTCCCGTTATCAGACAACCGGCAAACCCTTTGTTGACTGTGACAAGCAGTGGGGGGAAAAGATCGCATCTGGCGGGAGGCTGATATTAATGCCTCCAGTTCACACCAACTGCTAATACGCAGCAGAATATAGGCCCTGAGCTTCAGTAAATGGCAGTATTAATCACCGCTTTGTCATTACCGTGAATAAATATCCATTAATGTTGGTAGTTTGTGCACATTCCCAACAGAGATTATGCCAAGTAGACTGATTATATCCACAAAACCAACCACTGTATTCCTACTCATCCATTGGAATTCTAAAGATATTCTGGAACCAAGCTAATCCCTATGCACTTGCACTACCTAATCAACTCTACTACAGAAACTCAGAATTCACTGAAATCCCTATGCACGTACACTACCCTTTTCAGCTCAACTACATACAAAATAATAAATGGCCACAATAAAACGAAACATGCTCTTGAAGAGCATGAAGATTAACCATTTGCAGAAGTAAACTTCTGTCCGGTCACAATCTCCCCTGCTGACAGTTATGGTCCCCATAACTTTGCCTATAGTATAGCATGCCGTTTGCACACAAAAATTACATAAAAAATCCTTGGCGACAATATAACCCTCAACAGGTCAATTGTCAAGCAAAAATTACCACCAACAGTGTGACAGCACTTAAACCGACAAGGTAGATTCCGTTAGAATCAACACACAAAAAAAACGTATCAGCACACATAGCAAAATCAAACATGCCAATAGTTCATCAAAAGATCAATATAGTACAACAAAAAACAAATCGCAGTCATACAGACCAAGAGAAGGAGGGACAGCAGTTTACAAAACCAATCGGGCCTGGGCGTACAACACCAAAACACCTCCCTGGGACTTAAAAGTGCCAATCTCGCGCTTTTCTGTCGCCTCCTAAACTGAGCATCGCATTCAGTAGGACATCGAGTTCACTTTTCCCAACAGAGTCCATGTTTCACTTGTAGCCCTCAAGTCTGTCATTTTTCAGATCTTCCTTTTTAAAGTAAATCTGGAAAATGCATCTTTCCCAACAAGCATTCAGGGGCAGTATGGCCATTTATTGCCTATACTGTCTTGACTCGGCATCTGTCAATCCTCATTCTTACATACCGGGGTGCAAGACAACTTTTTCTTTTAAAAAAAAAGGTAGTGGCTTCATACCCCATTAAATGTCCACATTGAATACACAGATGCAACCAACATTTCTTCACAAAACCTTCAAAAACGAAATTCAATGTTCAACAAACATCTGCAGCAATACACGCAAATGAACTGCCTTCAGCCACGTTGGAAGCATTATCAACCAACCCAACAAAAACCTTTCCCAACAAAAAAGTGTCCATGTCAAAAAAAAGAACCAAAAAAAACCAAAAGATTCCCAAAAGATGGAGGTGCATGCCTACGCTAACATGCTATATTCTCACTGCCACTTCCAGCGTGGGGGAACCCCCTTGTTGGAGCGGGCAGATCTGCGGACAGTCATTCCGCTCCTGTCTGTCAGTGGTTGCTGATCAGGGGACTGTGGGGCAGCAGGTGGGATAGGAGGGGTTTCAGGGGAGGTTCCCTGGCTCCATTTGTCAGTGGGCCATGGGACAATGTGCCACTCTAGATGTGTGGTCACTGCTGGAGGTGGCTCAGAGCGACTCTCAGGATCCATCCTTCCAAGAGGCTCCACAACAGAGGGGAGAAACTGACAAATTTCATGCCTGTTCACCTTCACCATAGTGCCAATACCATCCAGTGGGGCAATGGTGAATGGCCCACCTCTGCGTCCAGGCACCTGAACCACAAAGAAGATCCGCTCCCCCCAGATATCCTGGATCTTATTCCGTCCTGGCCTATGTTTTCTGGTCAGGACAAGATCTCCCGGTTGGAGGTCTGGGGTGGATTGCCCTGGTCTTGCCTGGCCTTCCTCCTGGAAGCATGGATGTGGAGTTGCTCCCCTGCTTTTCTGTGAGCCACTCTCAACCGCTCCACTGTCCCTCCAACCACTGGGTTGGCATGACTGCCTTCCACTCCTCTTCTTTCTCTCCTAGAAAGATATCAATGGGGAGCCGGGGTTTTCCTCCCAAACATGAGGCAGAATGGGGACATCCCTGTGGCACTGTGTGGTGTACAGTTGTACATCCACGTTATCTCTGCCAAATGCTGAGGCCAGCGACGTTTTTGCTCTTCAGGGAGAGTCCTGAGCAAGTTGTGCATGGTACGATTATATCGTTCGCACTGGCCATTTCCTGCAGGGTTGTATGAGGTAGTACGGGACTTTGCTATCCCGTAATGGCGGCATAATGCATGAATTATGGCCGACTCGAAACAACGCCCCTTATCAGAGTGAATCCGTTGTGGGATACCATAATGCTGGAACCAGTTTCGGGACTAGCATTGTAGCCTTTCGGCGTATTACGCGATTCTAGATCCCAGAGCGTTGCGATTGAGCGTACGCCGAATCTTGTTTATCGCGAAAAAAAAAAATTCGCCATCCGGCGACGCTCTTATTCGGTACGCTGTCGCTATTCCAAATCGGTTCGGGCTCGCCGACCATCTGTACACTTTCTTGTTACTTACAGCAGCGGCATCATGGCGCGAAGAGTCGATGTGTTCAACGCGGAAAGCCGTTTTCTGACCAAGGATTGGCCGCTACCAATGAGATGGGATGGCCTTGATGGCCGATTTTGTCATTTTCGACGACGACGGAGGATTGGAAGAGGCAAAGTAGGGAAGAGCTGGAAAGTTTTTCAGGAATACTGACTTGCTCTGGCTAAGGCCCATTGCCGTTGTGGATAGAGACGCGTACTCAAAAAAGGTTTCGTTCGCTGAAACCTCTGCGATCGGACATCCACAGTTAGAAGTTTCAGTTCCAGGGGTAGAAAATCAAAAGGAAGGGGTGTCAGTTTCGCTTGAACCTTTCGCTTTCCACATGTATTATTTGCACACGTGGTGTTGGGTTTGTCTGTGTTGTTGGTTTTTGTTGTTGTTATTTTGTTTGTTTTTTTTTGGGGGGAAGGGGGGGAGGTGAGCTTCATTGATTGTCTGAATTTAATTTTTACTTTCTTTTTTTCTGTTCTAGAGCTTTTCACAGTGTGTGTATTTGTAGCATGTTTTTGTCTGCAGTGCCTTGTAAGATATTTTTTTTTTTGGGGGGGGGGGATTGTTTCATTTTAATTTTCCCACGTGTGTATAACACCCTAGCTGCCTGTGACTCTTTGAACTCCAAACTGCCACCCTCAGCTGCCAGGCGGCCCTGGACCCGGCCGAGTAAGCTAAACACTTTTCCAAGCTAGGCTCTGGTTTGGACTAGGGTTTGGCTACATCAGCAGATGTGATCCCGTGTGGGATGGCCATGTGTACTGGGTGAAAATGTCTGTGTGACTGCATTTTCTGTGCCATCTCTGGCAGGCTCATTACGTAAGTACTGCTAAATGACCTAAGGGGTTGGTAGCCAGAGATGACCCATAGGGGTTGGCCAACTTTGTTCTGCCCTGGCTGTTGTGGACAGCGCTGGCAACGCCTGCTCCATTCATCCACATCTGATGAATTTGGGCCAAAACACTCGTTGTCGGAGCCAGACGTGAGAGTCCTTTGGCCCTTGATGCCACTAGTCCTGGTGTGCATGTGGAGGAGTCGGGCAGAGGCCTTCACAAAGGCAACGAGCTGTGAAACCCGTCCCTGTACATCCTCCACGCTCTGTAAGCACCTTCTCTTTGAGATGCAGCCGGTCAAAATGCCGCAGAAGGGCTTTCTGGTCAGCTCTGGTCCGAATTTGTTCCCAGAAGGACGAAAATGGGACTCCACAAATGGGATGAGAGAGGCTATGTTCTGTGCTTTCCGCTGTGACTTCCTGTATCTCGATAAGCGATAATGAATGGGAACTGCATAGCTGGGGTGGCTCAGAAGGGTCAGAGGAAGTCAGCTTTCACTTGATTGCCTCCATGGTTTCCACCGTGGTACGATGAACATTTCATTCACTGTTCCGACCATGCGTGTCCCACTACACGAGACATGCACTCACCTCTCTCGCCAGGACCCTCTGTGCCCAGAACAGGGTTTCGAGATATGTGCATTCAGCATTCCCTGTTCTCTCCCTGATCGATACTTCACGGTGAAGTCAAAACATGCCAAGTCAGCTGCCCATCTTTGCTCTACTGCCCCTAATTTGGCTGTCTGGATGTGACTAAGGGGGTTGTTATCAGTCAGAACTACAGTGTGGGTGCCCAAAAGGTAGGGTCGAAACTTTTCGCACATGGCCCATTTAAGTGCCAAGAGCTCCAGCTTCATGCTACTGTAGTTGAGCAAAATTTCTCTCTGATGGACGGAGAGACCGACTGGCATATGCGACAACCCGCTGCTCTCCTCCCTGGTGTTGTGAGAGCACAGCCCCCAAGCCGTCCAAGGAAGCATCTGTTTCCAGGACAAAAGGCAGTTTTGAAATCTGCGTACCCTAGTACGGGTGCAGAGGTCAAAGCTTCTTTTAGATCCTCGAATGCCTTTTGACACTGAGGAGTCCATGCCTTCACAATAGATACCAGCTGGCTCTTCCGCTTCTTTTCTTTCTCTTGCTGGTATGTCAGAAGAGACCAGTTGGTTGAGTGGTTTGCTAGACTGGCAAAACGAAAATGTCCAACATCAATACGGTCTGGGGTGATGGACGGATGATTTCCCCTCTACCCTTGACCTCTCACATAAATGGCGCTGCGAAAATTCACATATCAGTCATCCTTTTCTGTTGTTTCGCAGAAAGTGAACATTCACATATCAGTCATCCTTTTCTGTTGTTTCGCAGAATGTGAACATTCACATATGAGACATCCTCTTCTGTTGTTTCGCAGAATGTGAACATTCACATATCAGACATCCTCTTCTGTTGTTTCGCAGAAAGTGATCATTCACATATCAGACACATTATAACTGCCATTCCATGAACTGTATTGAGTGATCTAATGTGTACTGCTAACAATAAAGAACTTCAGCGAGAAAAGTAAAGAAAAAAAAATCATGTTTTTGACAAGACCTTATTGAGACACTAATTAATTATTTTTGGTTATTGTGATTTTTTTTGGTCAAGCTGTGATAAACACAAACATTGCTTTCCAGTGCGGCAGAGTGCGTGTGTTTTAAAACCACTTACTTCAGTTTTTTATCTCCATACCAGTGCACACTACTTCAGTGTTTATCTCCATACCAGTGCACACTACTTCAGTGTTTATCTCCAACCAGTGCACAACTACTTCAGTGTTTATCTCCTACCAGTGCACACTACTTCAGTGTTTATCTCCATACCAGTGCACACTACTTCAGTGTTTATCTCCATACCAGTGCACACTATTTCCCGTGTTTATCTCCATACCGGGTGCACACTCCGGTGACCTAGCAGTGGGACGCTGTGAACGAAAAATGCAGAAGTCCCCCTTTCCTCCTCCCACCTTCACTCGGGGCGCTGATTGATTTGTTCGACAATCTATTCTTCTGAAGTCTTCAGAATAACACAGTGAATTTTTGTTCGCCGTTTTTTTATTATGGGTTTTTAAGCCTTCAAAAACTGTGTATATTCTGTAACGGCCACAGTCCCATTAGAAGGGGTGTGTACAAGAAATCACTTTTGGTTTAAAAAATTTAAAGACAGTATTTTTAACACGTATACGCATTCATAAAAACGAAAAATTTATGACACAACGACCCGGGCTCTCGCCTTGAATCCCTGATGAAAAAAAAAAAACAAAAAAACAACAACAAAGTTTCCTTACAGTGTGGCTGTCATCAGAAGAAATTGATTAAATTTTAAAACCCGAAACAGAGTTAAGGTACTAGGATTTTGTGCGTCTTCAAATTTTGATCGACTCATGCAACTCATCACCGATCTGTCAACGCACACACCTCAAGTCCTGCGGTGATGGCACGTGGCGAAGCAACAGGTGGAGATGACCACTGGCAGTTGTAGCCCACAATCCTGCACGTAGGCGGTCCATGGGCAGGTGGTCGTTCTTTTTCCTGAATCCGGGGGCAACAGGAGAGTCCGGCAGCACCCGTGGGCGACTGGGCAGCCTCTTTAGGACAGCACTGCCCACCCCGCATGGGGAGGGGGCTAGAAAAGGTGCCCCGAACAAATGCTTGCCCTTACAGTTGGTCAGTTTTACCGCGGTTGACAGACTCATCCATTTTGCGGTCGAAAAATGCAAAGAAAAGCAAAGAAAATCCTTTTAGGAGCCTGGAACGTTGGAACATTAATGGACAGAGCCAGTACGTCGAGACCGGAGAGAAGAACAGCGCTTGTCGCGAATGAACTCCAGCGATACCGAAATAGACATTGCTGCACTCAGCGAAACCCGACTTGCTGATGAAGGCTCCCTAAGAGAAGAGGAGGTGGATACACTTTCTTTTGGAAGGGAAAGCCACAAGCCGAAGACAGGATCCATGGCGTTGGGATTCGCCATCAGGACAGCCCTGCTCAAAAGCATACCTTGCTCCCGGTTGGCATCAATGAACGCTTCATGAAACTGCGTATCCCCCTCAGCAAGTCAAGACACCTCACAATCATCAGTGTGTATGCAACCCACGCTCACGAGCCCAGACGACACCAAAGAGCTGTTCTACGAACAACTTGCCCAGGCCTCGGGTCAACTCCTCAAAATGACAAACTCGTCATCCTTGGGGACTTCAACGCCAGAGTAGGAAGAGACCATAGCAGCTGGGAAGGCTTTTCTCGGCAGACACGGGTAGGCAAGGTCAACGACACGGCCTGCTCCCTCCTCAGCAAGTGTGTGGAACACAGCCTCTGCATCCCCAACACCTTGTTCAGGTTGGCGGACAAGTTAAAGACCACCTGGATGCACCCGAGGTCAAAAACACTGGCACATGATTGATTTCATTATCCTACCCCAACGCGACATCAAGGACGTCCGGGTGACCCGCGTCATGAGAGGTGCTGAATGCTGGACTGACCACAGGCTGGTCAGGGCTGTAATGACCCTCCTGCACATTCCACGCCACACAGAAACCGACCAAAGACTGTCAGGGCCTCCTAAAATGTCACCAGACTGAAAGACCCGACCTGCCTCTCCCAGTTCCAACAACTACTTGAAGAAAAGCTCCAAGACGGTCTGACCCCTGAAGAGGGGAACAGAAAAATGGTCCTGTTTTAAGGACATGGTCGCTGAGACTGCAAAAGAGGTCCTCGGAGCAAAAACCAGAGCCCATGAAGACTGGTTTGACGAGAACGATGAGAAGATCAAGAAGCCCTCCATGTGAAGAACAGTCTTACATCGAGGGCAGAATGACCCCTCGTCCGTCTCCAAACGCGAGAGATTCAAGACTCTCCAGGCCAAAGTGCAGACCGACCTACGTCTGATGCGGGACCAGTGATGGCAGGACAAAGGGGACTGAAGTCCAGGCTACGCCGACTCTCACAAAGCCAAGAAATTCTTTGGCTCGTTGAAGACAGTCTTCGGACCCTCAGCATCAGGCTGCTCCCCGCTACTGTCCTCCGACGGCGCAACCCTGATCAAGGACCAAGAAGGACTAAGCAAGCGCTGGCAAGAACACTTCAGCAACCTGCTCAACAGGCCTCGTCAGTCGACTCGGATGCCTTGAACCAGATCCCTCAGCAGCCGATACAAGGGCACACTTGCAGTACCCCCCCACCCTTGCAGAGATCCAGAAAGCAATCCTCCAGACGAGCTCCGGTAGGCATCAGGAAAGGACGGAATACCTGCTGAGATCTACAAGGCGGCAGGCCCCCAAAGCCCTAAAAGCCTTTCACGATGTCCTGCGGAGTATCTGGGAGGAGGAGAAGATTTCCAGATGACTTCCGTGACGCCCTGATTGTTCTCCTCTACAAGAACAAGGGAAGCCAAAGCCGACTGTGGGGAAATACAGAGGCATCTCGCTACCTCCATTGCTGGAAAGATCTTTGCCAGAGCCATCCTCAACAGACTCTCACTGTTTCCCAGCAGAACCTCCCCGAGGCGCAGTGCGGCTTCAGACCCGGGAGAAGCACTGTCGACATGATTTTTTGCTGTCAGACAGCTTCAGGAGAAGTATTTGAACAAAACATGCCCTATACTCTGTTTTCATTTACCCGACCAAGGCCTTTGACACGGTCAACAGGGAAGCTCTTTGGACAGTCCTCGAGGCGCATTGGATGCCCGCCAAAGTTTGTGAAAAAGATCAAGCTCTTCCATGATGGCATGACCGGCCAGGTCCTCTCCAGTAGAAACGTGACGGAAGCCCTTTGAGATCAGCATTGGCGTGAAGCAGGGCTGTGTCTTAGCCCGGTCCTCTTCAACGTCTTTCTTCACCTGCATGCTGTCCCACGCGTCCAAGACCTTGGAGAAGGGAGTCTACTTCCGCTATCGTCTGGACGGCTCCTTCTTTGACCTTCGTCGCCTCACTGCCAAGACAAAGAGCATCAAAGATCTCCTTCAAGAAGTCCTCTTTGCCGATGACTGCGCACTGGTGGCCCATGCAGAATCCGATCTGCAAACGATGCTTGACCGCTTCTCCGATGCTTCAAAGCTCTTCGGCCTGAAATCAGCCTCGGCAAGACTGAGGTGCTTCACCAACCCGCACCAAACCCCCAACCCCTCGGCACCCACCATCGTCATTGACGACTCCCAGCTTGCAGACGTTGAACATTTCAGATATCTAGGAAGTACCATCTCCCGTGATGGGGTCACTGGACAGGGAAGTTGATGCCCGAATCAGCAAAGCAAGCCAGGCGCTGGGAAGACTCCGCAACAGAGTGCTAGTCAACACAACATTCGGCTGACTACAAACTGAGAGTTTACAACGCAGTGGTCTTGCCCTCTCTCCTCTATGGGGGCGAATTTTTGGGGCACTGTACCCCAGACACGTCAAGAAGCTGGAGAAAATTCCACATGCGAGCTCTTCGCTCCATACTCGGAATCCATTGGCAAGACCGTGTTTCCAACCTCGAGGTCCGGGACCGTGCTCACACTAAAAAGTATCGAGTCCATGCCCCATCAAGGCCCAGCTTCGATGGGTGGGGCATGTCATCCGTATGGAAGAGCACCCCTATGCCAAGGCGACTGCTGTATGGAGAGCTTATGCAAAGGGAAGAGAAACCAAGGACGCCCAAAGAAATGGTACAAGGACTCGGTCAAATCAAACCTCCAGTGGTGCGAACTCAAACCAAAAGAACAAGAGGAGTGCGCCAGTGACCGACCTCTGTGGCGGGCCACAATTCACAAAGCCGCTACCAACTTCGAAAGTACTCGACGCCAAAAGCTGACTGCCGCCAGGGATCAACGCCACAGAGCAGCAGCAGCAGTGATCACGACAACGGACTTCCAGTGCCCCCACTGTTCCAGACTCTGCGCCTCCAGATTGGGGCTGCAGAGCCACCTCCGCGTACATCGATGAGCTGCAGAAACGCTAACGTCATTTCGGATCCGAAGGACTACCATCAATTTTGATCTCCTTGCAAACTACTGTCGAAATTAAGATGTAAAAACCCAAAGTATTCTTTTTGTGTCTGTTCATGAAATAAATTCTGACTAAAATCTCCCCCCCAAAAAAACCACCCCAGAATTTCATGTGGCTTCGACGGCATTAGCCCCCAAATATTAAAACTTTCTTCGCCATGTTTAGCTGATTCTCTTGCGTATCTTTTCCATCTTTGTTTATCCACATTTTCCTGTAGCGTTTAATTAATCGCCGGACGGTGCTCTTGACTACACACGGAAGACGGTGTGGGTCCGTGTGGACCCATGGCTCGCAAAGAGGGAAAACTCTTTGCGGACATGGGTCCACATGGACCCACACCGTCTTCCGTGTATAGTCAAAAGCACCTTCGCCGGACGGGTGCTTTTGATTATACACGGAAGACGGTGTGGGTCCATGTGGACCCATGTCCGCAAAGAGTGTTCCTCTTTGCGAGCCATGGGTCCACACGGACCCACACCGTCGTCGATGACTGTATAAAATGTCACCTTTAATTACCTTTTGAAATTTTGACCTATATTTTCGAAATTTTAGGACAAGGAGGAGAATTTGTGTGTTTGGAGCATATCTAAAATTTCATTGAAAAATACCTATAAATATACGAGATATTGGCATTTAAAGACCCTTCTGGGTCCACATGGACCCACACCGTCGGCGAAGGTTACATGCTGAAATCATTCCATTGTATAAAAAGGGGGATGTTAACGGTCTTGTAAACCTGTCCGCCATTCCAACCTCTCACAGATGAACAAAAGCCCTCGAATCACTGAGACAACGACAAGACATTGTCATCAAACCAGCAGACAAGGGTGGTGCAGTGGTGGTCTGGGACAAACAGCTGAACAATAAAAGAAGCACACAGACAACTGTCAGACACAAATTTCTTTTCACCACTCACAGCATCACCCCTCCCTCAACAACCAGAAACTCATCTCAACCACAGTTAAACAAGAAATCAAACATAACAACTTACCGAAGACAGCCCAACTCCTCATAATGACAGACACCGAACAACCCAGCTCTACCTGCTCCCTAAACTACACAAAACCAATACACCCGGCAGACCCATTGTATCTGCATGCAGCTGCCCTACAGAACACATTTCACAGTACTTAGACTCTCTCCTCCAACCCATAGTACAACGCCTCCCCACATACCTCAAAGACACAACCCACACACTCAACATGATTAATTCATACAACACAGATCCACTTTCCAACCCAGCCTCCTCTTTACACTTGATGTTGTCTCATCTCTACACTACATCCCTCATGCTGATGGACTGAAGGCCCTCACACTCTAACCTCTTACACAGGCACGGCCCCAAACCAACAACACCCTCCCACAGCTACCGGGTCAGACAAGCAGAATTAGTCCTCACCCTCAACACCTTTACATTTAACAACCATACGTTCTCAAAAATCAGTGCTGCTGCTATGGGAACCAAATAGGACCATCCTACGCCTTCCTCTTCATGGAACACCTAGAGCACCGCCTACTAACCTCTTACACGGCGCGGCCCAACACCAGAGCTCTACAAAAGATATATAGATGATGGACTGGGAGCCACATCCATGCCAGAACATGACCTGCGCAATTTCCTCAACTTTGCCCAGACCTTCCATCCGTCCATCAAACTGACCAATACCATTTCACAGTCAGTTAACTTCCTGGACATCACTATCCCCTCAAAGATGGACTGATTAAACCTGTCTTCTATAATCCACTGATGCGCACTCCTACCTGGACTACACATCTTCCCACCACCAATCCACTAAAGACAGCATTCCATATCTGAATTCCTTCGCCTACACGCCAGCGAAGAAGATTTCACTGAAACAAGCAGCCAAGATGTCTGAGTTTTTCACCAACCGTGGCTACCCCAGTGCCATCATTCACTATAAAACGCACTTTCTCCTGTCAGAGCCACAACATTGTGTACGCAATCCACTGCCAACTATGTGGTAAGATCTATGTGGGTGAGACATCTCGCACACTTGAGACGCGCATCTCTGAACACCTGGCTGACATCCGCCACCATGGGGCCAAAACAGTCGCTCATACACTTCAACCACGCCCAACACAACATCAACCTTGTCAAAGTCCTGGCACTTTGGCAGTCACAGAGTGACAACTTTGAACGCCTTATGCAGGACTCTCATCTTATTGCCAAACTCGTCGCTCTCCATCCTTATGGCACCAACACCCTAAAGTAGTATGTACCATTCAACCTCTGCAGCACCAACCTGCAATATCCTCCACCTACACACACGCATACTAACTTACCTCCCACTGTTTACCTCGGACATAAGTTACAGCTACTTTTCTTTTCCTTTCCCTACACTCTCTAAGTCTCTCCACTTGCTACATCAATCTACTTACTCCCCACCCCCTTCCCTGCCTCCCCCAGTAATGGTAGGTTTTAGTGGTGTTGGTGGGGGTGGGGGTGACTGGGGGTGGGGGTTATCAATGAGTAGGAGGCTGACATTACAATGGAACACACACACACACACACACACACACACACACACACACACACACACACACCACACACACAAACACCCCCCCCCCTTCTCTCTCTCTCTCTCTCTCTCTCTCTCTCTCTCTCTCTATCTTCTTTCTTTATAAATAGAAATGCTAGCTCTTTTATCATTCATCGTTCACATCCCTTTCCGGCCGCTGCTATTGTTGCTAGTGTTGATGCACTTATCATTACTACTATCATTATTATTCTCATCCAGCAGCATTGTCTGCTGTTATTCAGTGAGCATTTCAAACCACCTTTCAATACCTTTATTATCTATATCATAAATACCTATTAGATTCCATCTTTCCCATAACTTATACCTTCCATCTCCTCTTGGTCTTTCGTCCTCCCCCACCCCCCTTCCCTTAGTATTATTATTTTTAAGCTTACTAGACCCTATCATTATCGTTACTATATTAATATTGTTATTAGTTTCATCTAATTCATTTATTCTGTTTTCATCATTATTATTTTTATTGTTATTGTTGTAATTATTATCATCATTGTTATTATTATTACCCCTTAAAAAAATTATTTGTTATTATTATATATATTTTAAAATATATGCCGAGGCTGCACAGTAACCCATGTTTTCCACCTTTTTTCATTAAATTGTTTTCTTTCCTAATATGAACGTGTGTGCGTGTGCAGTACTAGTCCCCTCTCCTCGTCTTCCTCTGTGCGCTTGTGTGAATGTATGAAATGTTTTATGCAAATATTGGTGTAAAACGTTTTTATTGATTTGTGTCATTGCTTTAGATTTGTGTAGATAGTTTGATTTTAAAATATCCGATTGTGAATGCATGCTCACCAGCATTTGCTTTAAAAAAGTGATTTGGATTGATTTTCGTATCCCTTGATTTACTTTTTTTTTAGTTTATAAAGTATTATCATTTGCCTCAAAGAAGATAGTCCTATGTTTTAAATCAGCCCTGTATATATACATATATATATATATATATATATATATATATATATTATATATAACAAATAATAAAGTCCCCAAAGGATAATTCCGAGCACCCGTTCCATCCCTTTCCGGCCCTGCTATTGTTGCTATTGTTTCCATATATATATGTATCATGGAAGGGCTTGACATTGCATTGAACAACAATTTCTGCAAATAAAGAAGACGGCGGAAAAGCAAATAATCTATGCCAGCCCAGCCGTGGTACAGCCATGGGACCCTGTCATTCCGGGGATTATGTAGATGTTTTCATGGGAGAGCTAGACCAAAAAGCTTGTTTCTACAACATCAGTTCCACTCCTTTTTTTTTCTACATCCGAGTCCAGATGAAGATGTCAAGAAATGGACTGGAACAGATTTAGAGACGATGGATTTGCTTGTACTTCCATTTGCCCCACAGTTGATCAGTTTCAAGCTGAACTCCAAACCCTTATCCTCCCTCCATCAATGGACGTAACACATGGTCTGAA